>CM055964.1:12907500-13160000 GCA_029531755.1 Holothuria leucospilota
CATTTAGGGAAATATATATATGTATATATATATATATATGCAAAAACGCGACTGTTGGAAGAACTCGATCCTTAGGCGAAAAAATCCTTTTTCCTTAACGCTTTACATACTGTTTTATATAGTAATGCATAACTCTATACGCAAGTCCGACTTACCACATGTTTATGCAATATTACTTAGCTACACACCAACTTACGTGCATGTATCCGTTAACACTAAGGACTTACGGGCCATTGAAATAACGTGCATGTATATCTCAGAACCAAAAGGGGAAATATAATCTTATGTATTTTATTGTTTTTTCCTTCGCCGATTGTATTGGCGGTATACCGATTTCGCCTAACAGGTCGATCTAGCGTTATATATATATAAGTAATTGCATAAACATTATGTGGTAAATCGGACTTCCATATAGAGTTACGCATTCCTATATAAAACAGTGTGTAAAATGTTAAGGCGAAATGATTTTTTCGCCTAAGGATCGAGTTCTCCCAACAGTCGCGTTTTGTCATACGGTTTTTCGCCTAAATCCCAGATTACAGAAATATATATATATATACATATATATATTCATTCCAGCTTCGGGACTACCATGGTAACAAGGAGAGACCAGAGAGCAACAAGGCTTAGTGATTCCTTGCTGAATGGGGATGCTTTGTTGTACTGAAGTTTATCCCTCAAATTTATCTTTCTTGACTAAATCTTATGATGTTTTAACAATTTGACCTCTGCTGACCTCACATGACCTTTGAACCTCTACAAATATAACAAAAAGAAAAAAGGAAGTGTCTTGAAAGGGATTTCCACCTCCAAAGGATCTTGAAAATTCTTGGGAAATTTTGCTTTTTGACCTCTGGTGACCCCATATGATGATCTTGGGAATTCTTGGGATGCTTTGCTTTTTGACCTTTAGTTACCCCAGATGACAATCTTGTGAATTCTTGGGAAATTTTTGCTTTTGGACCTCTGGTGACTCCATATGAAATCTTTGCAATTTTTGGGAAATTTGGCTTTTTGACCCCTGGTGACCACTCATGATGATCTTGGGAATACTTGGGGAAATTTTGCTTTTTGACCTCTGATGACCCCATATGACACTCTTGGAAATTCTTGGGAAATTTTGCTTTTGACCTCTGGTGACCCCAGATGACCTTTCACCTCCACCAGAAACAAAAGAGTTCTCGGACCTTAAAGCTACCACGTATGAAATCTATCCAAGCTTTCTACCTTGAGAAATCATGTTAAGGTTCTCAGAATTTGACCCCTGGTGACCCCAGATGACCTTTGACCTCAACCAAAGACAATATGGTACTTCTTCTCACCATAAGGCATGTACATACCAAGTATGAAATCTATTCAAGCTTCACAGGTACTTTGAGATATCATGTTAACAAGGTTTTCAGTGTTTGACCTCTGGTGACCCCAGATGTCCTTTGACCTCCACCAAAAACAAAATGGTTCTTTCTTGGACCATAAGACATCCACATACCATGTACAAAATCTATCTGGAGATGTCGTGTTAACAAGGTTTGTAGTGTTTGCCCCTAATGACCCCAGATGACCTTTGACTTCCACCAAAAATGATGACTTCTTCTCACCATAATGCATCCATATACTAAGTATGAAATCTGTCCAAGCTTCCTACCTTGAGATATTGTGTTAACAAAGGTTTCAGTGTTTGATCCAGTGACCCCAGATAACCTTTGGCCTCCGCCAAAAACAGTACGGTTCTTCCTCTCAACATGACATAGCTATATACCAAATATGAAAAGTGTCTGTCAATGCTACCTTGAGATATCGTGTTTACAAGCCATTTACAAGGTTTCCGCCATTTAACCTTTGGTGACCTAAGATGACCTTTGACCACCACCAAAAAACAATAGGGTTCTGCCTTACATCAGGACAAATCTATATACCACATATGAAAAGTGTTCTTCATTGCTATATCGAGATATCATGTTTACAAGCCATTTACAAGTTTTTCGCAGTTTAACCTAGGGTGACCTCAAATGACCTTTCACCTCCAATAGGGTTCTTCCTGTCAAAATGAAAAATCTATATACCAAATATGAAAAGTGCTGGCTATTGCTACCTAGAGATATCGTGTTTACCATGTTTTCTGTTTTTGACCTTTGGTGACATCAGATGACCTTTGACCTCCACTAAAATCAATAGGCTTCTTCCTCTCAAACATTGAAAATCCATATACCAAACATGAAAAGTGTAAGTCATTGATATCTTGAGATATCATGTTTACAAACTACAAGTAGAGGTGGTGGTGGTGGTAATGATGATGATGGATGGATGATGATGAATTGATGATGATGGATGGATGGACAAATGAGTCTTAAGTAAACTCTTAAAAACAGAGAGTTGCGTGCAAGTTCATATTAAGTCATCTGGTTACCTGTTCCATAAAGACAATGCACAGTACTGAAAACTTCTACATCCATAGGTTTTCAGGCAAAGTTTTGGTACCTCAATTTCTAAATAAACTATTACGAGATTTTATTGTAAAAGCTATAGATGTTACACATTTTGACATGACTTTTCAAATTTTCAGACAATCACATATCAGCTAAGCTCCATGATTTTTTACTGGCTTTCTCTTTTACATTCGGTAGATGGTATAACTACAAGTGAATTCTACACAATAGTAAATCACAAATATGAAACTGCATGAAAGTGCAATTCCTTTGTTAGAATTTGTTAGATAAACATTCACTGGTCCACTTATCATATTTGATGTTACATTTCAGCATTTCAGATGCTACAAAAATACAAATTGCCTTTTTTTTTCTATTTGAGAACAACTTTATTGCTATTTTGTATGATTTGCAGTAGTGACAGGGAACTGGCATCATTTATTGCAATTCAAAATATCCCAAAGAACTTTGATATGTGAAATAGTGAGGGAGTTTACATCTAGTCTATTTTGACTGTAAGTTTGCAATTTATCACTTTTGAAAGATCTTCATATAAATTTTAAAATTGTAATGAAAATGAGTTACTATAGATGAAACCAAGGCAAATCTATTGGAAACAATTAAGTTTTCACTACCATCAATTGTTGAAATCGTCCAATCAATTTAAAGTTTTGCCACTCATGTCTACTTCACATGCATTGCTCAGAAATATGTTTATGCTTTTGGTGTGTGAATACTGTATATGCTTTTGGTGTGTGAATATTGTATAGGACTGGTGAGTTATACCTTACTAATAAAAATTTAACACAACTCTAAAGGCTGATTCATACTTCAGTATAGCCCTATAAAGCTATGACAGTTGAACACCGTTCACCTCTGAGCTACGTCCGTGATTGGCCCAAAAGGGGAAGGAATGGCCATATATGGTTCTTATAGATTCATAGCGTGTGAAAATTTGAAGTATATATAAACTGGCCTTAATGCTGTATATCAATACCCTCTTCTGAGGGGAAAAGTTCAAACTATAATGAGTGAATTGGATTTCCTATTTACCTTCGGGGATTGGATAACTTGTCATACCTACTGTGTCATTCACTTAGACTTTAATAAAACAAGTTTTAATTGCTTTATTTGAAACAATGATTTGTTCCCCTGTAAATCTCTGTGGGACAACTGTCTGACTTCAGGAGATGTGTCAACACCTAATCAAGTGTGTGTGGTGAACATTTCTAATAAACAGTTCCAAAATCCCCCCATTGTGAATAATTGAAAGCTAATTATTGCATTGTTTTGTGCCTATATTGGCTGACATGAGTCGGGTATTTGTGACGTTGGTCATGAGTTGCAACGTCCTTCTGTTGAAGGAAAGAAGTCATTACTCTCAAGCCAATTCTGGCTCGAAAGCCAAAATTCCCTTGACAGGATTCACCCATTTGTCAGCTTCCTTTCATACTATGTACATCACAGTGCAGTGTTGCCATACATACAGCATCAAGTCTTAGTCAAACAAGCAAACTTGGTTACGTTCACTTCATTGAACAATGTGCGATTGAAGGATTGCAATGCTTTAACACAATAGGCTTTTAATGTGGTCAGGAGTGAGTCGTATTGGAAATAATTTTATTGGGGTAAGTACCAACTAAGCCACATATGTACATATGCCACATATGTACATATGTACGGGGCTTAACTATGTCTACACTTGAACTGCATTCAGATGCCTGGGATTTTCTACCTGGGTTGATTTAATTAACAAGTGAATTCTATAGACCTTCATTTCACATTTTTCATCACTTTTATAGTTACAGAAAATTATATCTGGCAAAATCAATTTCTTTTGGAAATTCATGTTCTCCTTTATTTTCCTTCAGACCTTTCTTTGAAAAGTGGCATATACCATGCTTACTCTGAAATCTTTAGTTAAACCTTTAAAGGAAAGGGTTTTCAAATGAAAGAGAATAATTTTACATCACATGCTCTAATTCAAACCCCACACTCATAGCTTATTCATAACTAAAGATACAGTATTCCTGTTTAAAAATACTGTAGGTTATTCTTGTCAAAAACATACTTCCAATTGCTTCAAGGTTTACAAAATGTTACATAATACTGGCAGACTGCTTTCAAAATCTTCTGTTAGTGTTCTCTAAATTCAAGTCCTTAATTTGACCTTGAAACTTGATGCCTTTGAAATCTTGAATAATATTCATTTTAGGATGTGCTTAAAAATGTATGACAATAAAGGTTAATACAACTCTAAAACTGTCTGCATGTTTCATTTCCATGTGTCAAGATCATGAAGAAATACAAAACATGTTCTCTTAGTCTGCCTGTATAACATTACAAAATTTTCCAAAATGCAATGCACTGCTGTAGAGTGAATATTTCTTTAAAAGATCATAAATTCTTAATGCAACATGCGGTTGAGATAGGACTTACACCATTAAAGAGAGAAAAAATCACTGATTTTATGAAAGTCTGGTATTTTGCCTCCGGATTATCCCTTTAAAATCTCCTTAAATTCTCATGGCAAGTGTCTTCAATGATGTTTCAAGTTAGACTAAAAAAAATATTGCTTATGACAGGTAAACCAAGGAGTATGGCTAACTGTGCATTCATTTAACAATTTATTAATAAAATATACAGTATTCAGTCTGATTTATCATACTGGGTTGTGCATGACTGTAGGCTGGTCCTTTAAACTTACAAGAATGCAAAGGACAGTATATCAGCCAAGCAAAAACACCACAATAGCCAAAATTTCTTCTGACAATGTAGTGCAGTATTGTTCTTTGAAATGAATAGAAGTGTCTTGAAGTATTCACACAATAGGGATAAAATGTTTTTGTTGTGTGCATGTCAGATTGAACAGATCACAAACAATAGTTGGATAAGGAAGTGGTGACTGGAATTTGAATATGTTTTACTCCTGAATAGGATCCAAGAAATTCAGGTGAAACTGAAAAACAGAGCTCTTGTGCATAAAAAGTTTTTCACAATATCCCAAGTTTGATTTACATGCACTAGACATATTTCATTCAAACATAAGGTCACACATAACTACTCGGAAAACAGGTCTCAGGACTCTGATAAATTGCTGATCTGCAAATTTTCTGAACAATCTCTTCTCCTCTTTTTTGTTTACGGCACATTATTATGGGCTTATACATGTATCACTACTTTGACTAGTAATTATAGATAGCTTGCTAGAAACAGAAGTAGTTGCAGGGAAACAGTAATATTACATTTAAGTCCATTCATTGGGATTCCAGGAGAGTTAAGATTTTAGTACAGCCGTCCTTCTTGTGAGCAAGGACTGTTTTTGTTAATTCTGTCAGTTTCTATATGGAAAAAATGGGTCATTGTTCTAGCCTCTTATATTAAATTCACAAACTTTCAAATAATTTTAAAATTTGAGGATTCATTTAAGAACCAAAAAAGCTTTGAAATTCCTGCAATAGAGGTGACAAAAACTTTGTAATAATTAAGTTAACCAAAGGCTGTCATCATAATAATAGAAATTGTACAGCTTTATTTGAATATCTACAAGATACAGAGGTAACCATGTAGACATGTCAAGTAAACTGTCTTTGAAGTTTTATGTGATGAAATTGTAACAGTTATGGTTAAAGACAAATTAGCAAAATAGAAAATGTCATGAATTTGTATCAAAGTAGGAAGACTAAGATGGGACCAAGGACCCATGGCCCACTAAGATGAAATACAGAAGCATACAAAAGACCCTGATATGACATGTTTGAAATTTGAGTAGGCTTTTTGACAGAGTGCCACATAATAAGCTCATTTTAAAGCTTCACAAGTTGGGGATAAGAGGAAGCATTCTTGCCGGGATTCAGGACTTCCTATGGATGCGCCAACAAAGAGTAGTTTTTCAAGGGGCGTTTTCTGAGTGGACCACTATCTATAGTGGAGTTCCACAGGGATCTGTTTTGGGTCCCATACTGTTTCTTGCTTATGTCAGCGATATTTCCTCTGGTCTTTCCTCAACAATGTTTCAGTTTGCTGATGATCATACTATTATCCGACCTATTACTTGTGAAGGGGATAAGGATATTTTACAGAATGATTTGAACACTGTTTTCCAGTGGTCTATTGATAACGAGCTTCCACTGAATGTATCTAAGTGTGCTATCATGCACATCTCTAGGTGTAAACCTAACAATGCCTTATTTCATGATTATTGTCTTGGAAGCAATCCTCTTAATGTTGCTGAGAATTATGAGCTCCTAGGTGTTCTGTTTAGCAGCAATTTTTCTTTCAACAATCATCTCGAACATATTTGTAAATCTGCTTCTAGACTAGTAGGATTTGTTTCTCGTTGTACAAATGGGATGCCTCATGATTCTTTCTTACTTTTATATAAGACTCTTGTCTTACCTGTTTTGTTGTATTGTGGTTCTATTTGGCACCCTTTTAACGTATGTCATTTAGACCGTATTGAAGCTGTACAAAGGAGGGCTACCAGAATTTTGTATCAGAGGAAATTTCCAAATGAGATAGTATCATACGAAGACAGGTTAAAGCATTTTAGTATTATCAGTATCAAGCACAACCTTGCATTACAGAGACTTGCTCTTGGTCATAAAATTGTTCATGGGTACTGTCCAGCTGAATTTACTCAATTCATTAGACCTAGCACTCGTGCCCCTGGAAGGCTTCTTCACTGGACTGCGAAGACTCAGACTTTCTATAATTCCCCCTTTGTTCATTTTACAAGACTTTGGAATGATCTTCCTCTGGATTTGCAGGAAATTCCCTCTGTGAGGAGCTTTCGTAAGAGACTATCTGATCATTATTTATCTATGTATTAGGTATTCTTAAGATAGGGTAAGGGGTGCACTCACTTCACTGTGTGTGTTTCAGATCTCTGGTCTATACCCACTTACCTGGTACCTTCACTATTGTTTGTACCAATATGTAATAATAATGTGGACAGAATGAAAAACCATGTACGTGATTTTATGTTGTAAGGAAGGTGTTAATTTCAATTCAAAACTTTGGTGAATTATGTCCCTTCCCTATCCCCATCCCCACTTCCAAAATGTACACCTGTAACTATTGTATTACATGAACCTAACCAAATGATTTCTATCAGGGTAAACAAATCACACAGATATTTTTCAAAATATTTTTTAGACATTTGAGAGTACCACAAAAATGCAAGTACAATGTTATCTTCGATTTGAAAGGCTAATTTATCAGTCACTGACTTACTTCCTTTTTTGGCCCACAGGAGGAGGCCCTTTGAGGTTATCACTGCCTTCCTTGATATCCAAGTGGCAATTCAAAAATGATCACTGCAGCTGTAGCAGCCCAAGGTAATTGAACTTTGACAGTTTTCCAACCAAGACCTACATGTGATTTTATTTATTTATTTTTTTTTTTCTGATCTCTATACATTTCTAAAAATTGTTTTTGCTCGTAAGTTGTATGTGGTCCAGTGAGTAGCCACAAAAGAATACAACAACTTTACTACTGTTCTGATCAGCATTATATACTAATAGCACAGAATACAATTTGTCCTGGTTGATTGCATTCCAATGGCATGTCTGTGGGTACCTTTAACAGTATGCTTCTGAATGTTGTTCCTTTGTGACATACCAAGAAAATTTAGAAACATAACATCAAAAGACACTACTTCAAAGTGATTTTTTTTTGTTGATATAAGCCAATTTTCATTTTGATCAATGAGTTTTCCAGAAATAGTTTGAAACATTTTATGTCACTGCTCTAGATCTGAAAAATTTTGATTGACAGATCCACTATTTTATGCAATATATGAGAGTTTTATACATGAATCTTGCTTTTTAACTTTTTAGTTTTACCCAAAAAGCCACATAATTATGAAAAGCAAAGGTAAAATGAATTTTGCAGCAAATTTCAAAATTAAAAATTTCACAGGGTAAGACACTTTTTTTTTTGCAGTATTGTGACATTTGTGGACAATGCAAAATCTTAATTTAGGTTGTAGAGATCATTTGTACAAGTGTTGCCTCATAGTGGTACCAAAAGTCTTGCCTTTCATCACTATATTGTAGCTTTTTGTACCTAAAGGGTATTAGTAGTCACTCCACATCTTAATACTGCAAATCTCCTCATATCTTCCTCAATGATATCTTCCACCATTTTTAGGGACCTGAACACTGAATATAAAACAAGGAGTTATTCAGCATGAATAACAATTCAGTGAGAAAAATATTACAACACAGTTAAAACATTCCATTATTAAATTAGCATAGCAGGGTGCTTGTTCAAATTAGGGTAACTGTTTTTTCCCTTAAGTGTCTTTGTCCCAGATGGTTAGAAGATCTACCAAGCAAGTTTACTTCAATTTATAAAACAACAAAACATGGGCAACTCGCTTTAATAAACTCCTAGACAAAGACTTATTGTTTAATTTTCTAATTAGGTTCCATTCCGTTGATGACACTTGAATGTGATTATAATACATCTTCTTGTCATCTAAATCAGTCTATCTGATTTGCAATGTAGGTTACACTACATGTCACATTTCACTGACCTACACATGTTTTTGACCAATCAAAGTGTTTAAATGCCCAGGCTGAATTTGCTAACTTTTCATGCCAATAAAAAATTGTCAGTTCTGGTTGCTCTAAATCTAAAATGTATTTGAGGTGATGTGTCTGCCTTTAAAACTTTTTCATAAATTTTGATCACAGGACTTAGGGAATTTTATTAGTTCAGTACAACTGCTTTAAAGGTGCATTACTTGAGTCATGTTCACCCTTCCCTATATAAATTTCCTGGGATTATAATATCCTTGCGATCTGCCCTTGAGTTTGGATGCATCTTCATCACTGACACAGTAAACTTCCTTTTGAAGTACTAATATGTCATAATATTGCTGTCAGGCTGTTATATGCAGTAGAGCTACATTTACATTATCATGTTGTGTCTTACTAGTGATAAGAATATGTTCACTATTTAAGTTGTACTTATCCTCTAGTTTCAATCATCATACAACTGACGGTTTTTGACCTGACATGTTTACAGCTTCAGTATGTGGGTCCATAATTTTAGTGGAATAGAATCAAGGCTCATTGTTTCCATGTTTGAGGAATGCATAATAGTTCAAGCTCAGGGAGAAGAAGATAAAACAAACTTGAAAGGACACTATTTATTGTGTACGTGTTTGTTGACACTTTATGGCAGGATGCAGTACTTTTGTGTAAGTTTGTGTTGCAGTATTAATTAAGTATTGGTCATTATCCCAGTAAATATTTTACTTTTCTATTATGTATACCTGTAAGCTGATCCAGACATACTTGTCCTATTGAGCTCTTATCCTATGTAGATATTTGAATTGAATACAAGTTTTCATGTTTAAAAGGCTTTTTTTTCTTTTGCTGGAATATTGGCCATGTTTTAAGCTCATTTTTTGGATTCTGTTTCTCATCCAGCACGGAAACTGAACTATGTTGAAGTGGAGATCGTGCCTAAGCCCTCAACAGGGTAAGAGATCTTAAACACATATCTTTGTGGGGCAGTGTAGTTTTCTCTTCATTTTATGGTACACCAGCTGTGTTTATTATTCAGGTAGCATCATCACTGGCCTATAAATAGGTCATTAGGTAATGCCCTAATTGGAAATAGCAACTCTCTGAATAAGCTTGCGCAGGAAGTCAACATCGAACTACATATAGTTATGGAGGTTGTATTAAGTACTTGAATCATATGCATAGGACATGATGAGACATGTTTTAAGATTATATGTCATGCAATGTAACAGTGTTTTCTGCAGTATTTCAAGTCGTGAGAGATAGCTACGAACATCCCGACATGTCCCCTGGATAATTTTATAACTGTGTACAGTAAATGAATTTTGATACACAAATCTGATGTAATTCTGAATTTTTCCCAGTACATCCTACATTTCCTTTTATTTTAACTTAATTTGGAAATGAAGCAAAACTTTTGCCCTTACTCTTGAAAGTTTACATGTGGAAGTATACGCCCCCTCTCTTCCCACTGGTGCAAACACTGTCTCAATCATATCAAGCAATTGTTTCCCTTCAAACCCAATTGTGACTTCAATCAATCAAACTGGTTGCATTTTAAAGCAGGGGTGCATGTGAGGGTGCATAGACAATGTAATAAATTGTAACTTAGGGTATAGATTTGGTATAATCCAGATTTATTGAAGTATATATTGGCACAAGAAATCAATAATTGCACTAGCACGAGAGTCCATAGTTAAAGACCTCAGCTAAGACTGAAAATAGCCATGGAAGATGTGAGTGACTAACTTTATGGAAACTCAAATTTATTCAGGTGGCTCTTGTTGTTTCTCTTAAAGGTCTTATTCAGAGGCAAATTGCATTTTCGTCTCAATCCGATTGAGCAGAAACTTCTGTTTGTTCTTTCGCATGTACACCTTGAATTTTCAGAGTACCCCTTGGCATTGCTGAGAAAATACGTACTAAAAACATGACAAAACGGCTAAAAAACGTCGTTTCAAATGACTCAATGAAAACGGGGGCGTGGCCATGGTCAAGCCCGTGACGTCACTGGCCGGAGTCGTGTCACACTATCAGTTTATAATCATGCAAGTATTTAGTAGGCCTACCAGTAGTAACCTTTGACAATGAGCTGCTTACGTTCATCATAAACCTTTGATGAATTGATAGATATTTGTTCTAAGAGAAACAACGAAAATTTTAAAGCTTTTGCGTACATCATGAATTACATGATCATTTTTTCCATTAAAACTATAAAAGTTCATCGACCTGGTAAACCTACGTCTGATTGTAAATCACCTTCATAGTGAGTACTGGCCTCCCCATGAATTAATTTTGCTTCGATTTTCTTCTGAAAATGAGACGAAAGTTAGCCACACCGAGAATTCGGGAAGGAATCTCTGACCGACATCGATAGGATATACCCGTACGTTCTTTTATCCCACAAAAAACCGGATTCTAAACACCCCAAAATAGTAAAAAAGAACAACAAACTAGCACAAATATGTGTAATATCTCTGAGACTACTGTATTTGGCCTTCAGCCAATCAGCACTTAGTATTTAGGGGATTCTCTTTCACGTCCACATAGACGCATATAATTAAAAGTAAACATGACACGAGGTCAGCTGTCAATCATTGTCATAGCGTATAACATACAGTACGTAATGGGATTAATACGTATCTGGATATACACACTATAGCCTATAGGCTTCATTCCTCTGCAAACATGCTTAGTGTGGGATACTCTAAAGATAAGTCTCAAGTTTTTTTTTTCTTTTTTTTTGGTTGGTCGAACACCAACGCATAGACCTATAGATTTACGACCTGGGCCGGAGTAGGAGTAGGCCAGGTAGGAGGACCAGGCATAGTCTATACTCTGAAATCCTCTAACCTTATTGCTATACGCTACGCTAACTAAAGCGTAAATTTAATTTTATTCCAACAAGGATAAATCTTTACAAGTAATCGGTACATTTTTTGTTTGCAATTTTTGATCACCATCCAAGAAGAATAGCAGTACAGTAGGCCTCATCGTAGGCTGTAGTAGGCCTAGCCTAGTTATGGCTAGTCTACTATCTGACAATAAACGTTGGATTAGAGAATAAAAGTTCGTAGGCCTATCCACGAATTTCGTTCATCGTCCATAATTCAAGCAATAATGGATAAAATGACTTGAAATTTCACAAAATATGAAGCATTAGCCGATAAAAAATCCTAGTGAAACAAATTCCAACCATATGTTTCCAATTTGCCTGAATATATTTTTTCTGACATTAGAAAATTTGCGAGGCAACTTACCTAGCCTAACGTTAGGCTAACAAGCCTAATCTAGCCTACTTTCGAAACGGGCATATATTTTCGTCATTTCAAAAGTCCTGACTGCAACAATTTAATAATTTGGTGTAAATACTATTCTTGCATGGGGAATTAGACAAAGTGAATGGATATTAACCAGATTTTCTTTGAAAAGAGCAAATTGAAAATGTGCGAACGAAATTGTGACCCTCATTTGTGAAATTCCTGAAGTTAGAACCCTTCACAAGAAATTATTCAAATTCCGAGTCACATTCTGCAAATTCCAGGAAGGAATCTGTTTTCGTATAGACAACACATTCCTGAAGATAAATGGTATATAACGGGAAACCATGAGCTACCTATTTAAAAAATTTGGCGGAATTGGTGGCTATGGTGAACGAACATTCGAAGCATACTATAGGCTATCCTAGTACTACTGTACAGTGTACTAGCTACCGTAGATACACTCGTGTATGGTGTATGCTTGTTGTGTGCGCTCGAGCTAGCTCAACCGGACTCCGGCCAGTGACGTCACAGTTGACCTTTCGAAGAAATCACGTGACCTTATCGTTTGAATTTAGGCCCAAAATAAAAAAGTTTTCAGAAAAGGATTAAAAATAGAAAAGAAACATTTTCCGCTATGTTTTTCCTGTAGAAAAATAATGTAAAAATCTAATTTACCAAAAATTATGGTCATGAGTCGATTACAAGACCCTTATTTGCCTCTGAATAAGACCTTTAAAGGTCATGTGTATATAGGTGTTAATTGTTCTTTTGTATGTGTTAATTTTGCTTTCCTTTACACTATGCCTCTCTGGTGTATTTTTATACATCTCAATTCTTTTCTCTGTTAACCTTTAGTTGAATGAATACTTTGTCAAGTTAAAGGGAAAGTGCAGTCATTACACTTTAGAATTAGTGTACCCAGATATCCTATTTGATGAATGGCTCTTGAGAATTATGTGACAGTATTTTTCTCACTGAATTGTGAAAATTATGCAGAGTATAACTTCTTGGTTTACTTTGAAAATGCAATATGTTATGCCCTGAAATATCATGAAAGAGGGAAATAAAAGAATAAAATTTGTGAGATTTAGCTTTTGTTTCAAAACAAGTTTGGGGTAACTGCTATATGCCCTTTAAATGTATTGTAACCAATCCTAAGATTATGATTTAGCTTACATAAGTGGGGTCCACTGTACCAAATCTCCACAGGATCAATGGCCCACTAGACTTAACTTTCACCAGACTTGAGGTGCACTTACACTGATGCTAACATCCTAGGTCCTTGTTTGTTTTCACCAGGACTAATGGCGAGAAACCCTTCATACATATAGCAGATGCGGGGGTCAAGTACAGCACCATTATTTTCCCAGAAAGAGATGGCAAGTAAGTAAAAAGTTCTTTAACTAATATTTCCATGTTTAAGAAATTCAAGATTGATTTTCCTCAGCAGTTTTCATGACAAAAGATTCCTATCATTAAATATTACTGTCCACCTCAGTTTGTCATCCCAACATCCTTAAAGGGTATCTGTACATCTTCCAAGCTTTCTTTGAAACACTTTTTGGTCTGCTTCCTGTATGTTCAAGGTGATTATATGTAACATTCAACCTCAGCAACTCATAACCAGTGAAGTTCTTTAGAGGGAAGGAGGGGGGAGGTGGGGTTGCTGAGGTAATTCCAACTACATTTGTCCTTCCAATATTCAGTGATGCCATTGAGTTGAAGTATGTATGGCGAAATGAAGTACAATATAATTTACATTGAGTTATTATGCAGATTTGAGTCAGAGTTTGTTGCTTAACTATCATTTGTACTGTGTTATTGATGCTGAAGAATTAGTTCTTCGTGCACTTGTACAGCACACAGCATCAGGCCTCGATTTTATGAAAATTTAATGGTCGTCCATTGGAAAACCTGTCTGTCATTTCTGGTTGTCCAAAAGAAAATTTAGTAGTCCACAAAGAAATTTGCAGTTAACTCTAAAAGCAGTCTAGAAGCAGTCTGTTAACTTGTTGCACAAACTTTGATTGTCCAATGGACAACCAACTTAACAGTTTTTGGTTGTCCTTAACAAATTTTGGTCATGATGGGCAACCTGACTACTGTTGAAATCGAGCCATGTGCATGTATACTGTAATGCGTGGCAGGCGAATAGCTACGGGGGGCTAATAAAATATATAAGAATTAAGGACAGTGATCAATGCAGTGACCAGGCCTCCATTTGATGCCTAGGCCCCCCTAAAAATTTCTTCCTAGCTTCACTCCTTATGTGTGGACTGTAACTATATTGTTAAAGAGGAAAAGGTCCTCATTAACTCTGGTCAATCACATCAGTGTGATTGACTTACCATGCCTCAGTGGAGTCACTGACCACAACGATTTGCACTTCACACAGGGTAACTGCTTACCAGGATCATTGGTTGTGTGGCTGTGAATAGGACTCTTGAAATAAGCAGATCGAACTTCTTTATCGTGATCGCATCATGAGTTGAACTCGTTCAAATCGCCAGCTCTTCAAATACCTAGCGTTGGACACTAAATACTAGTGTTCACACCGGGTCCAAAATTTGGAACCGGGTACCCGAAAATATAACTTTTGTTAGGCTACAAGTTTGTTGTAAAGTCATAATAAGAAATTTTGCTTTGCACATTGATGTAATATAACACCAACGTATTGTACGTATGGGCATGACAAGTGTTCTTAGGCCTGTGCATGATAAATTTTGTCACAAAAAAGTAACATGTTAGGTGTTCTGTCACACGTGCAACCTATGTTAGTGAAACTTTGGATCCGGGTAGCAATTTCAGAACCAGGTCCTGACATCGTCGGTCGGGTGCCCGGGTACTCAATGCAAACACTACTTAATACTGTAACAATGTCATGCAATTTAATGTAACCATTAACTCAGGTGCAAGTAATTAGGCACTACTGTGTTATTATTTGTAATCTGAGTAGGAAGAACCTCTCATGTGGCAATAAAATAACCTAGACAATGTGGTTTGTAACAGGATATATCTCAGTAGAACATAAGGAAAGGTGAGGATTGAAAAACAGGTTTTTTTAGTGAAATCAATCCAGCATGACTATGCCATGCCTGTGCAATGCAATGGACAATAACCTTCTACAACCAAATATTCAACAGATTTTTGTAAAATCAACTGAATACCTCTGCGTCATGCTTTCTGTCTGTTATAGCTATGTGCAGATCTTCCTTCAAAAAAACACAGAATTTTATTTTTGAAGTTTAAGGTATGGTTCAACTTAACTGACAAACAGCATCCTATGGAATACATATAACCCCAAGTCTGTGCCCATGCACTGCAAGTAGTCACTACTTTCTAGGTAGTTGACACTTTTGTCCTGGATTTGTTCGTGAAGTATGTAAAACTGAGCAATTGTGTATGAAGCTGGGGGTGGGTGGAGGGAGTAGGGGAGCTAGCTGCAGCCTCTCACAACATATTTGCAATATTTGGGCAAAATATGCTATTTTGCTACTGAGCAAACACACACTGAACTTTTGGGTGAAAATGGTCTGCCCCCTGCACTGAAAGTACCTGTGTGTAAGGAACTCTGGATACACTGAACTTTTGGGTGTAAATGGTTTGCCCCCTGCACTGAAAGTACCTGTATGTGTTAAAAACTCTGGATGCTTCTTGCGAGAGCTGGAACTAATACCCAGTAAAATGTCAGTCTCACACAGCATACTGTATTTAACAATGTAACTTCTTTTCCTTGGTCTATTACTAACACTTCATTTTCAATAATGAAGCACAACTCAAAGAAATATCAGAGAATCACAGATATGTAGGAAGTACCTTCAAGCACTCAGCTAACCTATCTTTTACTCTTCTCAATGTGAAATGGTCAGAAATTCAGTCAGACTTCAAATGGCTGGTATTCTGAGAATACCAGCCATTTGTAGTTGGCCTTATTGGGATATGTGGAATCTGTATGACTGTTCTCAAAACTTATTCATATCCTCTCATTTTACATGCACTTCTGATCATAAACCCAGCCACGAAACGGACAGTTATACAGGAAGAGAGAATTTTGTTCATTCCCCCCCCCTCCTTCACACCTTCAAAAATTTTTTATAGTCAGTTTTTTTTTTTGGGGGGGGGGGGGTCAAATTGCTTTTGAGTAGCTTTCAGTGGTACTCTAGCCATTAAGCTAGGGAGTTCCAGTATCAATGAATGTCCCTCCCATTATTGATCTGTAACAATAAAATGGCACTAGATCTCATCTGTGAACCTGCAATGTTGTAGCTGGCATGCATAACATTCAGTCAGTCATAGAATCAGTTACTTTTGAAAGCTCAGGGAGATGACTGGTGAATGTGATATGGAATGACAGTCCCATAGACTAAGTAAAGTCATATCCTGACTTACTGAGTTATCTTTATAGTCAGGGACCAGGTGGAATTATATTACACCTTGTAGTAAAGTTGTTTTCCTATAGTACATTCACTGTCCAATGTAAAGAATATAATTTTCAGATAATAGTGCTGCTAATGAGATGATGGAAATATGTTGTGCACATACAGTCATTCTATTATACACTAGCTGGGTATACATTCTAACTACTGCATTTGATGTGTGCTGTAGAAGTTGTAAATCAGCAACTAGATATCATTTTTGGTAGTGGTGATGACTGGGGCTAAACTGCATTTAAAGTCACCTTGTGTCTGCCTGCAAAGCAGTAGCAGTGAAATGTTTCTCAATATGGAGAGGGGACAATGATAGATTCCTGGGGTTAAAATCAGACACACCAAATGACTTCAAAAGCACCAGTAGAGAGCAAAGCACTCCCCAAGGGCTTGAGGTCCAGGGGCCAACCTCATAGGATTCAGGGGCAAGGCCCCGGTTGGTGAACAGAGGACAAAGCACTCAGAGGCTTCATGTGCCAGGTGCGAATCCAGAGGGGGGGGGCTTTAATGGCTCCAGCCCCCCCTTTTTTTGGCACCACTTGATTTTTTGAGAAGGACCCAAAGGATACACTACAATATTTATTTATGCTTACTTTGGTTGTCAGATGCCAGGAAATACCCTTTAGTGCCAGAATTTCATGTTTTAAACTAGACTCCCCATGGCGGCTCTGCTTGCAAGTACGAACTTTGCGCAGGTCTGAACTCTGCCTCACCAAGGTAGTCCCCTTTTGTAAAATCCTGGATCCGCCCCTGAGATCCAGGGCCTCATCTTGTGGGAAGAGAGAAGAGAGGATGGAAGATGGTAGAGGTTTCATGTGACTTTGGAACAATAATCCCATTCAAGCTGGTCTGTAGGTGACACAAACAGCCCCAACTATAATGGGTGCATGCAAAACATGCTGAAAATATAGCAGTTATAAAAGCATTTTAGTAACTGTACAGCCATACACCCTGTTTTATGCTACAAAGCTATCTGTCATTTTAAAACTTTTGACAATGGTCATATTGTAATATGTGCATGCTATTAAACAGCAAAAAAAGTGTATTCAAGGAAAAAAAAATGTGTTCAGTTTTGAGCATTTTATAACTGTGGTGGGGTATATATTGTCTTTTCTGTGCCCCCCTCCTCTTCGACCTTTGCTGCTACCATTGCTACAGAATAACTGACAACTCCTAGCCCTAATTAATGAAATGATTTTCAAATTTTTATTGAAGTCCTTCATATGCAATGACGAATTAGAACAAGTAGGTCATGCAATAGCTTAGTCATTTCACTTGGCCTCAATAATATATCATTATTTCTAGACTGTTGCTATGACTGTTGCTATATTTCCCATGAAGGAATGGTCAATAAGTAGGTCAAGGATGAAGTCTTGATAGAATCAGTATGTGCAGAGGGAAAGGGAAAGGTTAAAGCATTAAGGTTCTATAGACAGTCAATGTCACACCTACCTATTCGATGAAAAAAGCATTAAAATCCTTACCAAAAGCCATAATTTCTATAAAAATCCATCAAATGACCATTTCACAAGACATTTCAGCCATTTGGGACAAACCTGTTATGGTTTGAAGCATGCTTCGAGAGTACCTGTATAGTTTTTCATGCTACGTAGCATCAATTCTGCAAATGCTAACCTAACCTAGGATACTAACATAAATTAAGATAATCCCGTACTGCATCATTCTGCAGTTTTGCATGCTTTGAAGCATGAATTGAGAAAACAGTACAGAAAAAATTGTCCCAACTGGGTGGACAATTCACTTATATCATGAATAAACATGAGCTATATATACAAATTTGTGACAAGCAATGAGGGACCTGTGAGGTGTGTGTTATGTTATTCTTTGTTTAACCTTCATTCCAAGGACAGTTGTAATGTTGGCATACCCTGTTGGGTTTGTTTTGGAAATAGCTATTTACTACTTTAAAAATGTGCATATTAAAAACCAAACTAATTAACAGATAATTTATATAGGATTAACAAAAGAAATTCAGACCCTGTGCAACACTCCACATCACAATTTTTGCATAGCTTATGAGTTATCTCAGAAATGGTCGAACTTTGAAGCGGTAGGCTATATTTTGAAAATGGTAAAAGATGTTAATATAATTCCAACTGATTTTTTATCAGGGGATCTTAATCTGTCATTATTTTGTAAAACAGCTGTTTTGGTTACATGTCCAAAACCAATAAAACAAGCTTAAGCACCCATCCAATTTAGATGACTACAAGGATTTAATGCTTATCCAGCCCTGCCAAGTCACCCACATTTTTTGGGTCGTCTCCCGCTCACCCGCTTGCCTGTCCGAATCTCCCGCATCTTTAAAAATCTCCCACATTGTACATAGTTTTCTCTGAAAAAAAAAGAATTCTTGCTCTCTGAGTGCCAAAAAGTCAGCCTCAAATCCAGTTCAGTGTGCCTTTGTTTACAGTAAACCAGACATGAACAATGTTTGAAGTGCAAAAGAGCCAAAAAAAGGGGGTCCTTGCAAATTCGGGTCATACAACTATGTCAGCGGGAGTCGGTCTCCAAGAAATGTAGTAGGTCTAAAATTAGTTCACACACTCCCCTAGCTGTGAATTCATGTATATACACCCCTGGCTGGGAAGTGTCATTTCTGGGTTTCTGAGGGGTACAGTTTGTAAAAAATTTCTGGTACACTCTGCGCCAATCAGTGGCACTACGCTTAATAGATACCGGTAGTAAACAGGCTGTGCCAAAAATTTTCACCCACTAAAAAATCATCTGACCTTGGCATCTCTGTTTATCTGATACATCATACCTGGCTTTGCAGGTCATACCAAAGGTTAATGCCACATTTTTGTTTTTGTTTTTGTCAGTGACTGGAGTTTGTAACTAGGGCTAATGCTTAGTTTTGACCTCCTCATTCTTGAGACACATCACAACTCACAAGTGGCTGAAGTAGTGCCATCTTAGAGAGCTACAGTACAGTAGTTGTTTGTTATCCAAACAATACAAAAAGTGTGAACTAATTCTTAGTCTTCTCTGTTGTTATGAATAGTAGGTAGCTAGATCAATGATACTATTCTAAGATAATCTGCTAGTTTCCATGGTGTTAATTATCAACTCTATGGGTGCATCAAAGGAAAATCACATGATGTTGCTATAGCACTAACACTCACCAGGTCTATATTTGAGTTCACCTTGCCACACATCAGCTTCCTGTTCTCCGTTACCCTCTGAGACAGTTCATTCATGGCTATATGAGTCAACCATCATGGGGGTACATCTCCCTTGAAGCTTCTCCTGGGTGCCATTGTGTTCTCTTCCTCTTGTTTCTTAAATACTGTGTAGTTACCAAGGCTGGAGTTTTGCTACCTACCAGGGTTAATTTAGACAGCCTGAGGTAATACAGGTTCATCTCCAGTAATACTCATTTAACGTTTTGTGGTGCAGACTGTCTTGCTATTAATTTGGTTGATGCTTTCCTTCCTTTACTCCTCATAAATTATGATAAACGGATAATGGATCTATCCTTTGATTTAGTGAATTTAACTATCCTCTATCCATCTATTTAATAATCATGTATTAAGTGGTATGGTCAGCTCTGGCCATCTGAAGGGTCATTAATTATTTAGCCAATGTTTAATGTGACTGTCTATACACATCTTTGCTGTATTAGAGGTGGCCAAGCTACTTTGTGGGAATCAGGTAGGAACACTAATTCTGTTTCCCTTGCTTCCTTCTTTTGTACTAGGGAAAGATGCCAAACATTTGGGGGCTGAACCAGAGGACAGGAGACTAGAATTATATATTAAATGTTAGTTATTGTAGTGATTTTGAAGAGCTATTGTGGTTTTATGGGATGCACATGGTGTTGTATGCATATAAATAAAATAGTAATATTTATTGCTCAAAAAACTTACATAAAAGGGGAATTAAAAGAATTTCTCTATTGGCAGAGCCATGCAGGCAGCACTCGTAAGAGCATCAAAGTATCTTACCAGTCTGCACAAACTAGGGCATGCAGTGTCACCATAGACCCTTTTCCAATTAGCAATTACAAAGGATTATGGGATAGCATTTTGGTCTGCATCATTCTTATCCACAGTAAAATGCCATTGACAAAAATAAAAGCACACAAAAACTATCCCACAATCCTTTGTGACTGCTATTTGGAAAAAGGTCTATGTACCCAACTATGTACTGTGAATGCAAGGCTGAGAATAGGCTTCAGTGGTCATTCCCTTGCAGCAGCATAATAAAGCGCAGGTCTCACTACAGCGATTCCAGATAGGATTACGGGTCCCATTTTTGTGTGTTTTAGTTAAAATCATCTCCATCCCTGTTCAGAATGAGCCAAAAATTTGCCAACCTGTGTAAATATATGATTTGCATCTGAGGACTACAAAAATGAAATGTAGACTAATTATTTTGGCACGTCACATCGGGTGACAGCATTTATCGGACATGAGTGCAAAAATCCGACTGATTTTCAAACAAATACTGCTTTACTGAGCCGTATAAGTTATATAATGGTAGCAGAACACAGCAGATATCAATATAGCATGACCATCCTTAGAACAAAGTCTGAATAAAAGCTATTGGTACAATTTAAGATTCTGGATTGAAAATCGCTGCAGTGTGACCTGCCCTTAAGAGTGAGAGGTAGTTGGGCTCTTAAAAATTTTCAGAGTCCAGCTTTATGGAAGGACTGGTCAGAGATTTCTGTTTCAATCCTACCCTCTAAATTAAACAATATTTGCTGCATTCAATTTGAAACATTTTTATAGTCTGTGGATTAGCAAAAATGTACAAATGAAATTGTTTTCTTGAAAGTTTTAGTATTAGTATTTACATATGAGTACATGCATTTTCTTTTACATACTGTTGATTCAAACCCTTTATATAGAAAAAAACCGGCACAAGTGACTTTAAAGTTGGTCTGCGGTACTATGGCTTCATTGTTATTTGATTTTTATATTTTATCAGAGGTACACCTAGGAATTCTGTAACAGAGCTGGAGTCCCCTCAAGGGCCATTAGTTGGGTCCATTGGGACCAATGATGTTCACCTGAAGGACACTCATCAGAAGGAGACTTACGACGACGTAGGCAAAAGTCGCACGAGGAGAGATGAAGTTCGCCATGGGGAGAGTAAGGTGAACAAATTTATAAATACCTTACTAATTATAGTTGCACGACTGAATGCATGACGCCAGAAAACCTCAATGACCTTTCAACTTGTGTCCCCAAATCTTTCAACTGATGTCAAGTTTAATGTTATGAAATTAGTTACAGGGCGAACGTATTCAGTTCAATTACAATATCCCGGGATCCTAATTTACGCATGGCTCCTTTAATCATGTGAAAATATTTTCATCACTAAAATGTCTAACTCATGCAGAATAGTTTGTTAGTTTACCTATGATATTAAATATTTATCGGATGTAAACCATTACACACAAAATCTTTTCTATTAACTGCCCAGCAAGATCAGCCAAAGTGGAGAGCATTCACATTTATCAACCTGGCAAAATATGAATGGCACTTGAGGATGTTTATTTGAATCAGCTTCCTTTTACAATATAACTCTTTTTGCAATTACAACTTGTGCAAGGAATTGTGGGATGCATGGAAGAAAAACAAACCATGCTCAGTACACCTCGCACGTGAAATACATGTAATTTAATTGGGACACATTTTAAAACAATTTTGAGACCAAGATGACAATGTGCATGCTCTTCAAGACAGAAAACCACGGGTAGGAACCCTTCTTACACTCTGGTCTGATCTGAAAGGGATATTGAAAATTTTATAAAATAAAGCCAGTTTCTTGGCATGTGTAGGTGCAGCAGCATGCTTGTTTACCGTTTTTCTAGATGTGTGCATGCACAGTCAAAACTGTGAAAAGGCTAATACTTACTGGATTTGCTGTTTAAATACCAAATCCAGTAAAGTCCCAGGACTGGTCGTATGCTCATACCACATACAACTCTGCTATGCAATGCTAGCACTTCCCATCAGTGGCATAGCTAGAGAGGGGCAGGGGTGTGGTCGCCCCCCCCCCCCACAAAGCCTCTGAAGGCCTCTTTCGGAAATTTCTAGTCTCTGTCGGAAATAAATAAAAACAATTTGAAACATGTACAACACTTCTATGTTTTTAAGCAGATTTACACATCGAAATGGTTACTGACAATTAAGGCCTGGTAGTGTCATTTAAGGCAATCTTGGGGATATTTTAATCTAACTTTTTCCGCGCGCTACATGCCAGATGATGGTGGCACTACGCTTAGACAGTACATCATTACTTCAAGATAATAATGTCGGAAATTTTTTGCTTTTGCCCCCCCCCCCCCAGCCCACAACAAATATCTAGCAACACCACTGCTTCCCATACAAAACTAGGTGTGATCCTTGACTCTAATTATGGTCCACTGTGTTTAGAAAGTGTCATTCTTTTAGAGATCTCGTGGCTACTGAGTTCTTGTTTCATTAAACTCTCTTCCTGATTTCTTAATTATAAGTGACAAGAGAGTCTACAAGGTAATTTGAATCTTCAGTCATGAAACTGCACCATACACATGCTTCAATCTATAACTGCATGTTACATGTGTGGTACCTGCAGTTAGTACTCTCTCAGAAGCAGGTGAATCTTACTTAAAGTCACAACAATACAGAGCACTCATGAGGCCAGGAAGTACTTCAAATCCTCAACATTTTACAAACTGCCTTCCATTATATTGTTTGTGAGAAATGAGTTGTGGAGATTTTCATTCTCATTTAAAGTCATTAAACCACTTGAGTAAGTCTTTTGTATACATATCACATCCCCTGAGTAATTTCAGATAGTTCAGTGGTAGTACTTCCCAGACATGCAGCTGCTAATGAGGTATTTCCCGTTAGTAAATTGCAAAATCCTTTTTGAATTATTACTGATCGGTAGTTTGAACATGACACAAGGAACTGCAGCCTTCTACAGTTTAAGGGTCAGATAACCTTTAGCAGGTTAAATTACCATGAGGATGATATGTTTGGTGGTTAATTCAACATTGACAGAAAACAAGAAATTTGGGAGAAAATCCTACGCACTCAGTCACCTGAAATTCCATGACATTTACCATTCTAAAATCTTCCACATTCTTCAGTCTGGCTTTTGGGCGTGTTGTCAGTACACACAGACCTGTATAGGAATGGATACTGTTTCTTTACAAGGAAAATGCAGTCCCCCAATTTGAATTAGTGTACTGTCATTCTTATTCAGCAATGACTCCTATCAATCATGTGACAATATTTTTATTACTTGTTAAATTCATTCAGAATAACTCTTCGTTTACTTTTGATATTCAATTATTTTATAAAGAAACATGAAGGATACTTGTGAACGAAATAACAGATCTGTAAGATTTAGAAGATTTTTGAAAATAAAGTTGGGGCGACTGCTTTCTCCCTTTAATATGACATTTGTTTGCACAACAATGTGAACTTAAGTGGCACATATGTCAGTGCCACCTGTTCTGAAACATAAGTTTATCCAATCAAACCGAGTTTTACAAGTTAGGTACATGGCTAAGGTGGCTACTAGGCAAAGTAATATTATACTAACCGAAGCACTAAACACGGTGGCACAGTTTACTGGTGAGACAGAATGGTTTTAATAGTGGTAACAGCCGTATTGTCTGTGTCATATTGATGAGATGTAGATGCAATGCTTCCCTTTATGATTGTTTCCCTTATGACTGTAAGATACAATTTTTGTCACATGGCAACACAAAATCTTTCCTTATTCTGAGAGTTTTCTCTTGTTCTTATTGCAGAGATCTTCGGGAGCTTCAACTCCACCAAAAAGACGGAGAGCGCATTCTTCCCCTTCCACAGCTAAAAGCAAAAAAATATCTTCCCCGGAAAAGAAAGAGAGAAGTAAGTATGCTGAAGGTGTTTCAGGTGATACAAACAAGACAAGGACCCTCCCATCTCCAGAGACACCATTGCGAGATGATGTGTTCACAGATGAAGTGAATGATGAGGAGCCTACCTGTAGGCATCATCAGGACCAAAGGGAAAAATCTACAAAACAAGACATACCTTCCCGAAAGATGAAGAAGTTCTTTAGAACTGGACGTCATGTGTCAGATCTGGGCACAACGCAGGACATAATACAAGTTGTCCAGGCAATGCAGAGGAAAGTGCGTCGGAAGTCGTCTGGTGGAAGTGTTGACAGTGGCACAGATTTGGGGTATTCATCCAATGGTCACAGTCCCAATCAAGATTTGAACCCAACTTCAACAGGTACACATACCCAATTAGACAATAATGCTCCTAATCCAGTAAGAAATCCCCCTCCAATACCTGGGAGTATGAGAAACACAGAACTGGAAATGGCAATGGCAAGGCGTAAATTGTCCAGGCAGAAATCATCTGACCAGAAACCATCAGCCATTTCAGGAGAACAGCAAGACCCCCAAACACCAGCTACCAGCGAAACAAAAAGTCGTAAAAAGTTCCTCCAAATGCTTCCTACCATGAAGTTTGGTAAGACTGGAAGTTCCTCTTCAAAGTCAAAGGCAGCAAAGCAAGAAGAAAAGAGCCAACTAAATAAGAAACCAGTCCCCCTTCCAAGGTACAATCGTCAAGTCGTGCCCCGTCCAAACTGGACAGGAAGTCAGGATTCTGTGGAGCTAGGCACAGATGCCACATGTGAAGCCTCGGTGCAACAGAATATGGTGACATCATCAAATATGGAGGCTGATACTTATGTCAACTTCATGTTCCAATCTAGAGAGGATGGACACAATTATGAGAATGTGCATGTAGAGGTAAGATGTGACATAGATGTTTGTAGTGCAACAACTGAGCATGTCCACTGACTGAAGTTTTCAAACCCAAATGTAGATGAAATGGACAGAAAAGTCTTCAGGCTCATTTACTTTGTGGTGATGTGCCTGCATATAGTGAAGGATTTGATTACCCTAGTCCCTAGCAACCCTAGTAAGTCATACTGTGACCTATATGTTTTGAGAAACATTGTCCCCAGCAAAACTTTTTAAGTCATGCTACTCATGTTTTGAAAAGGTGACTGGTGAGTTAATTTATAATCCTTTTGGGGAAAACAAAAAGACGTCCATCATTTTTAAGACTGTGTGACATCACTCTTGGTAAATTCAACATGGACGTATTGTATTGGTTTGACACGAAGGTCAAAATTGTTTAAGAATCCCATTAATGGATTTTACAATCTTCAGTTTGATAGTGACATATTCTAAAGGAGTCATGCAAGTGTGAGAGAAAAATCCTTTTTAGGTCAAGGTCACTGCCACTTCCAACATAATCTGGGGAATTGGGCCAAAGACCTTCAGTGGTCAGTTTTCTAAAGTAACTGTTGCCTGCACCTGTGTAGGTGGGTGACAAAATGTTGTCGGAAGCACTTGCTTTACGACAGGTTGTGTTTCTTTGTGAACTGGCTGTGATCACCTGTGGGGGGTTCCTTCCTTACACAAGGAGAGGAAAAAAGTTCTTCCAACCATGCATTAACTACTCACTGTATTTTTTTTTTGTTTTTTGTTTTGAGTTATGTTGTTGTAACTAACGTTTACGTCCAACCGCTGTTCCTTGTGCACAAAGTATCGTTTATGTACAGCAGTCTCCTTGACAACTGTTTTGGGGGCATTCATTTCACAACAAAGCAATCACAAATGTTGTACGTAAACCAGTTCATAGAGCTTTCTGGATTCAAGATGAGGGACCGATCAATTAAGATCATCTTGGCTCAGTCTCAATCTTGATCATTTAAGTTATACAGAAATTCTTCATGGGAAAACTACAGATTACTCTTGGATGCAAATCCCAACCATAGGCCAGCTGGGGTAGCTAACCTCAAATTTGGTTTCTACCCCCTGAAATTTAATAATGAAGAGGGTTTAATCTAATCATGAAATCTTTTAAGAGTTGAAAGCGTTGCCAGAGAGAGCACCATTCTGCATGTAAGCCACCTTACATTAACAAAAAATTTGCAGCTGTCCCAGAAAGTCTATCCCCTCCCCCTGGAAAAAACCTAAAACTAGAGCAGCATCCCTGCAGTCGCTCAACCCTTCTAATGTTATGACCTGCTTGGTCTTTAATTAATTTTGAACACAATCATGGTCCATATTCTCTACATACTGTACCTGAACTATGTTGGACTAACCAAACACTTCACCTAGCAGGTGGAAGTCATCAAGATAAATCTATACAGCCAGTTCATACCCTAACAGTGCTGCCAGTAAGGGTAGGGATCAAAAACTGGAGTCACAGTACACAAATGCGACCAGTTTTGTATCTTCCAAATGCTACATGCAACAGACATATGGTTTTTACCTCCTTATACAGGAAAATTTTCTACATTTTGAGAAGTTGTCAAAGGTAGTCCCTGGCAAATCCCTTTAAATGCTGCTGCTGTAAGTTGTGCTGATTTTGGTTCTTTAAAAATGTAAGTTTCCAAACATTGATTCCTTAAGGGTCTTAAGTGAACAAAGCTCAAATCTCTTCACTTAAACATTCCTTAATAGACAACCCCTCCAGCTAGACCGGGAAAACAAGTGATGAGCCAAATGTAACAACTCCTGAACAAACAATGACCCCTTTGTATGCAATATCCTCACACAGCAAGGACAGAGCTGTAACAGATACTAAAATTGCTCTGCCATACACTGGACCAGGGAGCTGCTGTCAATGGCAGCTCCCTGACTGGACATTGGCAACTTTGAGAAATACAAACAATACCTAAGAGTAGCAGTTAAAACAAAGTAACTGGACACTTGTCTCATGCAGGCTTTTGCCTTCCGGCTGCTCATTTAAGTTGGTGAGCATGCCCCTCCAGATAAAGCTAATTTAACCCCAGTACCATGAAATATAACTGCATTATCCAAGGAGTGAGACTTCAAAAGAAATGAGGAACCAGGAAAATGAACAGGAAAATGAACAAAATGGCCAAAAATGACCACTTTTCTTTGTCCGATCATGTAGCTACGTGATACATGTATTGCCATCCTAATATGACACCTTTACTGCAAATTTCACAACAATCGACCAGCAATTGCAGATGATGAAAGTTTTTGAAGAGAAAGACAGACATTTCCACCCCACAGTACCACATAAGCTCTACCCACTTCGTGGGTTGAGCTAAAAAACCTACAAATCTTCTGTGATGTGGATGGGGTCTAACTATAGTGACCTCCAGATTACTTGAAATATCATTGACTTTATTCACACTCCAGTTGCAGCTGCTTTTTAGTAGGAAATCAACCTAATTAGAATATAGGGATGAACCTGATATAAATTCTTGGGTCCCCCGGAAATGGATTTTGCCAGATAGTATTTCAAATCCAGCACGATAAGGTCAGGCCAGAAGTTGAACCAAGTTTTTCACTTACAAAAAGAAGTATTGAAAATAGCACTATGGGAAAGGGGGGGTTATCAAGGCAGAGGAGCTGGGGTGATTTTGTACAGAAGGGTTAAGACTCAAGAATGATGCAGACAGAAAATTAATGAACTAGTAAAATTATTTAAAATACAGTACAGTACCATACTGCAAAGGTGTTTGAAACAACAATAAACAATTTGATAGTCATAGTGACAGTAAATGTAACATTAAACGTTCTGATGAATGGGACTCAGAGTGCCCATATTTTCAACGAATAATTGACACAGATTTTGAAAACTGAATAATTACATTATTGTTAAATATTCATACATTCATTATGACAATGCAAATACGGGTCCTGTGAGATAACTGGACACAGGCTAACATTGAATTTGTCTTCATTGTTACAGTAGCTCCACTAATTTTAGACACGGGCATAAATGCTACTCTAAGAGTATAAAATGTATGTTGTGTCACTGTCAGTGTTACATTGTACTATAGTAGGACCACCTAACCTAAACAACACCTTAACATGACAATTTCTGGTTTTGTTTCATGTATGGAAAAAAATGAAATACTTTTGCAAAGGTGTTAAATTCATCTGTGAAGGTACTCCTATCTTTGATGATGGAGATAATTCTGACTAAAAGTTGAGAAGAATCTGGCTGCATTTCTTCAAAGATCTGGGCTGGAACCAGAACCAGATAATTTTTCATTATCTGGCTGGACTATCTGGCCAGACTGGATATCCGGTGCATCTCATCTATTAGAATACACGCTGTTCACTTGATGTGATGATTCTTATGCAGCAAATCAGTTTTGTATATCCTTGTGATCCCACCCACTCATATAATTTATGTTTGATTGTATGAAAAAAGTGTATAACTAGATTCTTCACCTCTGCTACAGCTGCTACAAGATCATGGTTTTCACTTTGTGAAAATATTAATCCCGCTGACCCCCTCCCAGAAAAGGAGAATTGTTGGTCTGTATAAAGGTAAATGAAATCAGTGTTAGATGTCATTTCCAGATTTACTTAACAAGAGGTTTTGTGCTACTACAGAATTTCACCCTACTTATTTCTCTAATTTCTTCAAAGGAAATGATAGAAAAACCTTCAAAGAAACACTCCACCACAAATCATTCCGAAATGAGTAACCACCACTCACGACCAATGCCTGCACCTCGTTTACATGCTCCACAACCCCCTTGTAAGGACCACCAGGTTGCCCCTTCAGAGCGTCAGGAGGACATTTCCTTTGTAGTTGGAGGTGAAATGGGTACTACTTCACAATATGATGCTCTGGCATATACACCAGACGGTCTTCAAATTGTTGAAGGTGGTTACTTTCAAAATGATCTTCATCCACTACTTAAAGGCAAGAAACCATCTATGGATATGGAGGAGTACCCCTCTTCCCTTGATGAGGAAAGCCTCACATCGGACAGATCATCCCATGAGGTGGAGATATTGACCTTGACATTCCAACAAAATGTCAGTGTGTCCAAAGATCCAAAAGTGGGGTGCTGTGACCAGGTCAGTAAACGTAATTCTGATGGATGTGGGAGGAAGGTGCAGGAGAGTAGAACCAAGAGTGATTATGTGTTTTATCCCAAAGGGGATAAGGAAAGCAGTCATCGCCACCATCATAAACACATCCGCTCCCACAGTAGTGGTGGCAATAAGATGTTCTTCAGCAACACTGTCATGGTCTGCCACCCAGGGGAGAAGGAAGAGGTGTACTCTGCTGGGATGTTCCCCAATGTCAAAATGGAAACATTCAAACCCGCTAACAACAGCCCTAGTCGAGATAAGTTGACAACCAGGACCACTCATGAGCATGTCACACTGGGTCAGCATGTGCATTCTAACTACCATTTCAGTCAACCAGGGGCTAGTCCAACAGATCAAGCCAAGTACTTGGTGGACCTACCTAGTGTCCAGACAAATGGACCAGCTGGGCCAAGTACCCAGAGTCAGACCCCATGGTGGGATACTGAAAATGGTGAAGACGAGCAACTTGAGGAGAAACCAATCCCTAGTTACAGTAAGTGACCCACGATCATGAATACTTCATGCAGTAATGGTACATGTGGGACAAAGGGCACATTTCCTAGATTTAACTCCTATATTTAACTCATGTTTCCTAGTTTTAACTCATGTAAATTGTGCAATCATTTGTACTCTGTAATGTAAATTGTGTAACTGTTTTACAAAACATGGAACTCCACCACTGCCAGTCATGTGAACAAATTAAATTGCCATAAGTTTTCTTAAAGCTTCAGGCCTTGCTAGATGACGTTAATTGTGGAAGATGGTTTAGCTAATTGATGTATAGACTGGCAGGGAACCAGGTTGGGATGTAATGCCTTTAAGAGAAAAATGCCACTTTGATTGAATCTGAAGTTATTTCCTTTTTCTTTCAGTCAACCAGCCTTGGTACTATGGTAAGCTTCTTCGGCAGGAGTGTGACTATCTGATGATGTCAAAGGGCAAGCCATGTCAGTACCTGGTCAGAGATAGCTCACACAGGGTAAGTAGTATAGAAGAAAGAACACTCTCAAACCCTATCACAAATTCATAGCATCCTGAAGTGCTATTAACTATTTGAAAGGTTTCAGTAGGAAGGGAGGGTAAAGTATGCAAGGATAGGGTGTTAAAATATTGTAGGGTAGGTTTGATTTTAGCTGAGAGCAAAGACCATGACTCAGGGATGGGACATTGATGTGTACATTCAACACACTCCCCTCCTGTATCTGTGCCTGTTAACCTCTGTATAACTCCTGGAAGAAAGTTTCTTGCAGGGATTCTGCCAGAAACTCAAAAAAGGGGGAGATTTATTACTGCTAAAACCTGAATCCAAATTGATGCTGTCCTTGGCCAAAGTTACAAGTGGGTTCAGGGGAACAAAAGCTTGCTGCAAGCCCCCTTAAAGGTGCAAATTGAAGGCTTTTAAAGGCCATCTATTTATGTAAGTTCAAACTTTGCTGCAAAAGTCTCCTCTTGTTAAGTAAGAAACCAAGATATTAACATTTTACCTTTTTATGGAAATGAGAAGGGGGGGATTTTATCCCCTTCTTCTGGAAGGGGCGGACAAATCCCCTCCTTTCCCCCTTGACGGAAACCCTGACTTGGCACAATTAAGTGCTAGAGGAGTCAGACATCTGACTATTTGGCTCTATGTCAAGATTGAAGAGCTGGCTTTTGAAAAAGTCATAAATGACAGGGTACAGTGAGTTTGCTCAGTCATGGGACAGTCCAAGGATAAAGAGAATCCTAACACCAGCTTTTGTTTGTATATGTGATGTACAACATTACTGTGATACACATATCACCAAATGTTATCACTGAATGCTGACTTGACAATCGATGCATATACATTATTAAAACCCTTGCACTGTTCTTTGTTTTCATCAAAGAACAGGAGTTGTAATGAAGTTTTTGAAACTTTAAGGCATTCTTTGTACTTTTGATAAGCCTACTTTCCACATATTCTGGGAGAGTTGCCTGGACTTGGTTGGCAGACAATTTTTGTGATTACTAACACTGTTAAATTTGTTTACTAAGCTACTTAGCCTGCCAGTATAATGAGGTAGCTTGCAATATCTTATTTGTAGAAACTAACACTTACCCACATAAGACAACACCTTCTACAGTATGAGTACAAAGAGAGAGCTTACAAGTACTGTAATACAAAATCCAATACTTAGGGTATATTAGGTTTGTCCTTGACTTTGTGACCAAATCCATTGATGCCATGAGCTGGTACCACAAAAACATATTCTGTAGAGGAATTTCATGTGATGTCAGGCAAGTGGGATTGCCAGGCTCTGAAGGGCAAAACATGCAGTAAGCATACTTACAGCATACGCTCACAGCATAACCATAGATACTACTGTGACATAATGGGGGCTTGCCCTTCAAAACCAAAGAGACACATGATCTTGCCCTTCAAAACCAATGAGACCAGCCATCATATGATGTTGGTGTGAAGTGAGGTCTTTACACTAGTCTGCATATGAAAGTCAACATTTCATTGTTTGACTACAGAAAAGTGTATTGACAGCACTAAAATGTTGCCCCCCCCCCCCTCCTCTCCATTCCTAGTTGCCCCAAGGACCTCTGAAATGCATTCTGGTGGAAGATGATTGAACCAATCAATTGTGCCTTCAAGATAACTGCTTCATCTGGGACTGTACACCTTTAGGCAAAACTAGGAAAGGGGAAAGTAACTGCTGACCATTCTTACAGAGGTTAATTCAAGAGCAAGAATTGACTCTCACCAATGCTCCAAACCCCTACAAAGTGGTGCTGATGGCACTATTTCTTTTGCATACCTGTGCACCAGTACACTTTTGTGTGGATGCAAGAAGAGGAACCATTACTATCTCTGTCCAGCACAGATGAAAAAAAAATTGCAGCCCTCCCAGATACTTTGAAATCCCACAAGGTGCAGCCCAATTGACTCTGACATCAAAGAATGCTTTTAAAATCCCCTACTCTGTAGACTTAGCTTTGAGAAACTGTAGCAGCAACTGCCAGTGATGTTTTGTCAGTTTTGACATGCCAAGTTGGCATTTCTATCAATCTACGGTGTTTCACATGCCAAAATTTGTCCACAATGCCACCCCTTGTACAATGAATACACAGAGATGCCAACATTTACATCCAGATATCAGGGAGGTTTCACACAGAAATCAGGGAGGTTTTTAGAATTACATGCAACTTAATAGGGGAAAGTCCTTCTTGAATCAGGGAGGTTGTCATATTTGTTAGTCGCAATGGATAGAAATCCATGAATTTTCAGGGAGCCTCCCTGAGAATCAGGGAGAGTTGGCATCTCTGAATACAGAGAACTGTAGTTACAGCTCTGTTTCAGAACCTTATTTCCAGCAATCTGGTATGCTTAGAATGCCAAACTTTCCGACATCAGTACTAATCATGGTCCCATATCAAGCCCTCTTTTGGATCAGCCCCTCGTGTGAAACTTCCAGGACCTGCCACACCCAGTAGCACACCAAAATCAGCATGAGCAACTTTGCTTGGTAGGACAAAAACATTTTCCAATAACAAGTAAATAAAAAAAGATAAACCAAACTTGAGAAAATAAAATTTTTTGCTTAAAGACCTTAATGCAGCTATGTCGCCCTAGCACAAGCGCCAAAATATTTGACCCTTAGAATCTACCAAGGCTGTAGAATGTCTTCCAGATTACAAGATCACAAATGAATAATGACAAGAACATTTAATTAAATGTTATCCAGGGTTGGGTGGTGGGGAAGCTCAAATTGCAAAACTTTATGCAAATCACCATCTTGGTTTCCTTTGAGAGGAAACTCCAAAAAATTGTCTTGGCAGACATTTCTTGATTTCTACTTTTTCATTTGGCTTTTTTCCAAGAAGTTTACAGATTTGAATCCCACAGCTGTCACTGTGTGCCTGTTATCTAGGGCAGAAAACGACTGAGGAATGTAATTAACTAGTCTTGAAATTTGAAAAATTTGTGCAAATTCTTTAAAAATTTGTGGAAGTGACTCCTTTTCTATGGCACATACCCAACACCTTTTCAATATCAATCTACAGTTTTATAATTCTGACCCAGAAATGACATAAGCAGTTTAATAACCTGCACTGCATGGTGACACACAAGTTGGCTGCCATAGTTAGTTAACAGGATTGATATGATCTGTCTTTAACATTTCACACTGACTGTCATTTTATTCAGTGTTTCCAAATTTACCTAATGAGCAAAAACTGTTAGGAAAATAACATAATTTTGATGACAGACCTGAAACTCAAAGACCTGTCTAACACAACTTATAAGAGGTACAAGCGAACCATTTCACTGGGCACTCAGATCTTTCAAGTAATAGTAATATCTGCAATTTTGACTATTCTGTGCATTTATGAGGGTGCTTTTAGTTCATGCTGAAGTTACCTACTGAAAATTTCATCAAAACTACAAACTAAGTTAATTTCAGCATGAAAATCAGACGTAATATTGTGAATGTGACTTTCATATATTTGTTCCACTTACAGGCTGGTGGTCTGATGCTGTGTGTTCTCCATGGAGACAAGGTTCATCATTACATCATACATGTCATCTCAAACACGGAATACCACATGGCCAACCACACCTTCTGTTCCGTGTCTGAAATTATTGAATTTTACCGCAAACATGTCATCATGTACTCCTCCAATCAGGAACCAGTGTTCCTTGGAGAACCATTCCTCTATCCACGATGAATCCAACCAGAAAATCCCACATCTACCTGAGGTACTTTGTGAATAAAAGTGTTCAATTTTCCCCAATAGAGCTTATGCACGTGACGTCAGCGCGTTTCAATTTGGCGTACTGGATGGAACTGCCATGCGTAGTAGGTGTGTTAAAGATACGCGCTCACGATAGCACCTTAGTAACAATTGTTGCACAATGTATGCTTGGATGGAAAAATAGAGAAACGTGACGTAGGTGCATAAGCTCTCTCTATAGGGAGGCTTCATGTGCAAAAGTCAACTAACGCAACCATGTTCTGGAGGACAAACAAACACGTGGACACTAGGTCATGTACAAGCAATGTGGTGTGTGGCACAGTGTCCTCCAGAACAACTAGCACGTCCACTGAATTTGACCTTTGGTGCAAACCCCCATACACTATTGCATACTTTCACATGATGTTAAATTAGCTGTCTAAGAAGAAAAGGGTCTCAGCAATGCAAAAAAATTAAAACCTTAAAATAGTATGATCAACAGAAAATGGGCTCTTTGTGTTCAGGATTCAAATGGAGATAACTTCAATAATCTTCTTACGTGACAACTGTAAAAAAGTTTGTGTGAAAAATTTCCTTATCAGTATATAATTTACATGTAAGTTTCTACCTTACTGAGGCAAACTGAAGTCCCTTCCCTCTCTTTTGTTTCCCCTAATTTAGCTGTACCATTGGTTGTTTTTATGACAAAGATGAGAGTATTATTAAATGACTTCATTCTTAGTACCTCAATACTAATATTGGCTTTACATGACAAGTCACGTTCTGTTTAAATAAAATTTAACTCAGTGCTTTTCCTACACTTAATTTTTTCCTCTTTAAAGAGTATTACTGTTTAATTAAAAGTCCATGATTTTTTCATGGTACAATATTTTTCTGCGTGATGTATTTGGTTTTATACTTTTTGTGCATTTAAGTGTTAAATATTAGAATGAAGTGTTAGTCACAAGATGAAGAATTTATTGTAATTCCAAGCTTGTATTTTTCAAGATAAACTGCAAATGTGGCATTCCCATATAGTATATATTTTGCTCTGTGATGCAACTTTTTATTTTATTATTTTGTACAAGTTAATTATTTTCTTTAGATGTAGAAAATGAGTATTCCTAGTATTCTCAGTATAAAGACTTGCTGTTATAAGGTAGGTAGGTATATATCACTCACATGAAAAGAAGGGACACAACATGTATGTGTCAAGACTAAATCTATTTGATAAAATATGCATATTTCAGACAGTTTTGGCATGAGTAATACGTATTTCATGAAAGGTTTTAAAATTACAGAGATATTACAATGACATAAGTAAGCACTATCTCTACAGTAAACTGTTATGTATCAACTTGCTACACATATATATTGAAATTAATGATAATAGTGCAAATGTGTATCAACAATCTTCAATAAAAAAACAATGGTGCAAAGGCAGGTGAGAATGGTTGTTATGCTGATTGTGATACCGGACTAAATGAAAAAAAAAATTCACCTAACTTACATTACACTAAAATGTTGCTATAAGCCTCGAGGAAACTTGTCTTTTTACATGCAACTCCTACAATTACACTGGGCATATTTTTACTACATATGTAAAAGCTAATGAATATATTCTGTTGATACATTGCACCAAAATGCAGAGACCTGTGACACAATTACTAGCATTAGATAAAGCAGTAAAGAAAGGGAATCATACAGCATTGAATCTGAATGTCCTGAACTTATGTTGTACTTCTTGTACGAAAGACAGACTATTAAAAACAAAGACGCTGTTTTCCCTGAGTAAACGATTTATAGATTGATAAAACCATGTCAAAATGTGAATCTTTTTAGGAAAGAGTATATTATCAAAGCACGTTCAAGTTTGAAAAAATGTTTTTGGAACATCCTGGAAGCTTCAGCCAGAACAATACATACTGTGGTCTGCCAAAAACTATTTTCACAATGCCAAGTGTAACAAGTTGCTTGATTAATTCTGCCAAGTTGTTAGTAGTACTGAACAGAAGGCTTGGGCAGGTTCCTCAACTCCTGGCTGGGAGTTGAATGATTCCACTTTCTTTGGAATCCTGACTCCTTGGGAATTCAATATATATATACTGTACTCTGAACCATACACACAAAAATCATACTTTTGAGTTAACATTAATGAGTTATTTTGCAGGTTTCAGTGAAGCATTTTAGCACAACTGGCTCTTTTGGACTATTTTCTTTATTCAAATACAAGTTGGTTGATACGATTCTCTGCTATCTGCAGTCTGGCAACTCAGCCACTGACGAGCTTGAAGTGTAAGCCTACTAGTTTATTAAATAACTCATGGAAGGGTATTGCATTCGACGAATTACTGTTGTTTATGCTTATGTTCTTGCATCAGTTATGACATCATTTTAGGAGTCACTACTCCATTCAGAGTCGCCACCAATAGGGCCGCAGGTACCAAACTCTAAAAATATTGGAGTTGCCCAAGCCAACTGAACAGCTTACCAAAAATTCACCTAGGTTTTCTATTTCTTCACGGGTACGAAAGTTCACATTTGATAACAACTCCAAATTTAATACTTCAAGGTGTTTTAATAATCATGTTAAACTATTTGCTATACAATAATGTACTTACTGTCATATGTATGTGTTCAATGAATTCTTGGCAAATATTTCAGTCATTTAAAATTGACCAGTCCTGATGTAACAGGTTCTTGTTGTAAAAGGAGTGAATTTCACATTTATCAAGATGTAATAGGCATTTGCTCATTCTGCTGATAGAAACTTCTAGGTCTGGCTGCATGATTTAACTTGCAGATTAAAGCCAAAATTATAAAACTAATGGTTTAATATTAAGGTTTTTTGGTTTCAGCAATGTAGAAGTTGGACATGCATGATTGCAAGGTATTACTAAACAATTTTTGAGAGTGCTTCTTTCTAACAACGATACAATGTACACATAATGTAATCTAACTACTTTCATACTACCATGTTCATTTTGTAACCCTGAAATAAATAAGTTTTGAATACTTTTAAGAGGTTGCTATTTTGCTATCAGGAAGTAAACTTTACCATAAGCATCAAAGCTATGCTCCTCCCCATCTCCTGATGTAGGATCTTTTGTTAAGTACTGTTGTATGTCTTTGTAATCATAGGTCTGAATCAGTTCAATACTGGAACACCATGCTGCAATGAAAATGTTGGAGATTTAGAACCAGGTGTCATGGGTTTACAACCAGTGTTCTTGATGTGTTACAGCAAATTCTATTATTCTGTATTATTTGGCATGGACTAATTCTTCAGCTCTGGTGGTACTTCATAGAAAATGCTTCAAGTAAAGGCCTCATACTTTTGCTTATTTAAAGTAATTGTACAGATTGTTGAGGGGACTGTTGCAAATGTGTTGAAATATATTTTTTGAGGAAATATTTAAATTATGCCTGGTCAGTCTGTTTCCCATTTCTTCTGAGTTATTGTTGGTTAAGTTCAATGAAAAGTAAAACGTGACATGAAGAAGCCAGCACAGCAATTCATGCCAGGTAAGTTCATAACTATTGAGTGAGTGTGAAACATCTGAAAATATTGTTGCTTAATTGCTGACATATTTTGTGAATACTTTTTCACAGTGTGAAATCAGTTAAGATAATGGAAAGTACCAACAGTTAGTCAATAAAACAAAAACTTGTGCACAGTTAGTATCATTAGGGACTTGATTAAAAAAGTGAAATCAGGGGGAACTACTTCCTCCTTGGCCATTCAAAAAAGTTGGTTTAGAGGTTGTGTAAACTTTTAAATTTTGTACACATAACAGAGTTTACCCTCCATGGTAATGCAAACCCTGCTATCAAGGATGTACATAAACTACAAATTTGATCAAAAAGATATCATGGTTATCTTTGAAGGTAGAAAATCATCCCCTGAAACAATTCACAAAAATAAAAAATAAACATGTAAGATTTAACTTACGGAACATTCGTCTCACATCCGCTTCGTACAGAGATTCATCCCCTAAAATAAAAGTCAAAATCCAAAAATTTAAGCACATTACTTAAAATAACGTGTTACTCTAGAAAAAAAAAAAAAAAAAAAACAATGAGAAACTTACTGGGGATGAACAGGCCATTTTTTCTATGGATATCTTCACTGCCTGATATTTTTGTCACAAAATTTTAATATTTTCAAGGAAGGGTATGGACAACCTAGAACTTTCAGATGTGCAAGGCAAGGCTCTACAAAAGAAAACCAGATAAGGTTAGCATGGTAGGAGGGTCTACACTCTCTAAGCAGGGCACAGATATGAATTAATTTTTCCACAAGCACACGAAGCTACAGTATTCTGGGCATATGTACCCTCATAAACCAACTCCACTGCCCTAAGGTCACTGCAACAACAACAGTAACACCCTTCTGTTTTGACCAATCAAGTTATCTTCCAAATTTAAAGTAATAATTGTGGAACTCCTGGTAGATGTCTTTTCTTAAAGGAAGGGTTTCAGTAAAAAGTTTTCTTTGATATGTAAAAGGAGAACTGAATCTAAACATTCTGGTGAAATTTTCATTCAGTTCCTATGAGTACTTCTCGAGAAATTAGCAAATGAAGTTACAGATACGCCAAGAATAAGTGTGCGTGTTCGCTTCGGTCACGCTCCGGTCTATTCAGTGTACAATAGAACCGCTAGGTACCTCGCTCTTTCAATGCGGATTATCGGCAACCCGGTAAACCGAGGTGCCTTTGTGTCAGTGTAAACAGAAGTCCCATTGTGTGTCCGTAATTCGCTGTAGTAAGAAATCTTCTCTTGTGGGGAAAAGTAATTATCAATTTCCTGTGAAAGCCTGCCTGCACACAATCGTACTTTCTGATTGAATACAGTACGTATACGCTTGCGACCATCCGCAAATCCCCCCGAACGCTTTCCGTGTTGGAACGATTTTTTTTTGAAGTTCGAAAAAGTTTTCGAACGTTCCGAAAAATTGTCAATAACATGACCTTTGAAAATTATATTATTTAGTGTGAAACTTCATGAGTCTTTTATATATACAAAGTAAAGTAAAGGGAAGGGCCGCAGTTTACTTTGAATTTCCCTTTGCAATGATTAATAAATTTCGTAAGTTTAGAAAGAAATACCTAGAACGTTCCCAAAGTTTCGTACCTTCCGTCAAAAAGATTGCGTTCGGAAAAATTCTTGTGCGTTTGCAAGTTCTTTCCGTAACTGAGTTTTTGTCACGATAAACTGTTCTCCTATCACCATATAACTTATATCGCTCAATAGAGCGATATTTGAAAATCGGTCCGAGTTTTGTACTCCGATAAAAGTTGTTTGTCGATGTGACGTCATGAAATAATTAGTTTACATTTCATTTTCGTAGTCCTCTGATATCATGCATTTACACAGGTTGGCAGATTTTTGGCGGTTTCTGACCAGAGATGGAGAACATTTTAACTAAAACTCATGAAAATCGGGACATAATCCTATCCGAAATCACTGTAGTGGGACCCGCGTTCTAGTCTGAAACTTCATGAGTATGGAAAAAAGGAGGGCCGCAATTTTCTTTCGAATTTCTCTTTGCAATTATGAATACATTTGGTAAGTTTGGAAAGAAAAAGATCTGGTTGAACGTTCCAAATCTTTTCGTACATATTCCCACATGTTCGGAAATATTGTTGCGCGTTTGCGAATCCTTCCCGTAACGGAACAATTTTTTTTCAAACCTTCGATTTTTTTTTTGCACATTCCAAAAAAAAAATCAATTGCGTGACCTTTGAAAATTATATCTGTTAGCCTGAAGTCCTGAAACTTTTTGAGTCTTTCATATACAAAGGAACACAAAGGGAGGGCCGCCAAGTCCATAAAATTGAACCATTCTGTTTTCTACCAAAAAAATAATCAGGGAGAATGCCATTGCAATAGTATCACAGCTTACTTCCTGCATCCTCCAATGTTCTGGTACAATACAAAGGCCTTGCCGCATTTTATTTTTCATTCACATAGAATATGTACCCTCTACTCAGCAATTGCTAAAATTTCAAATCTTACCTACAAGGGTAAAACCGTTGAAGTCCGATTTCTTAATAGAAAAAAAATTAATCCAATTATAGTCCATTCAGTGGGAGAGAATGAAGATGGAAATGTCAGAATGTAAGACAGTACATCCCCCTACCATTCTTTGCCCAGATCTCGGTAAAATTCACCAGCTAACACGATCCCGAATTTTAACACGGCCCTTGGGGAACCGTATAACATTGTCATTTAGTACTGTCACACGCTGTATAGCCTACGCATATTTGCATGGGCCTAAAACTGCACCGCGCTAATATGTACATAGGGCCCTGCCACATGTTTCACGTTATTATTATGTGAGCCACCTCAAATACCTTGGGAAAATCAAATGCAGCTAGCTGCCTTAATTACGTGAAATATCCAATCGCCGCTGTGGGTTTTGATACTCATTCATACACAAGGACCACCGCCCATTTTTGCGTAACCTTTTTTGGAAGTCGTAGCCCATTTGGTTGTCCTTAACAGTTACGTGACGTCACACATCTCTCCGGATGTTTTTCAAACTTTTGCAGACGGCGCATCAAAAATAAGCGATATTTCGCTCGATACTAAACTCTTACCGAAAACTTTTCACAAGATCGGACTTCTTCTACACCCATGAATAAGATAAGGTACAAAATTTAGCTTGTAAAGGTTGATTTTGCTGAAAATCTGCATACTGAATTTTGGCCAGGCTATGACAGCATGTTCACAACGCACGTAGAGCGACACGATACCCATGTGAAATTTACTTCGTTAGGTTATGTACTGTACATTACACGACTATCAGGCCTACACGCGGAAGCGACAGTACTGAGTGCTGTATGTTTTCAAGAGGTGGGTGTTGCCCAGTAGGGCGGGATTTAGCAGTTGTTCGTTTACGGTAAACCTTCACGTGGATTGGTAGCAGCCAATGGAAATTGTACACGGGTTAATCCGTGAAAAATAGCTGATAGTCCAATGATGTCACTAGCAAAGGAATGTACAGAACGTTGTATGCAAATAAGCTGGGGCCCTTGCAAGGTGCCTGGGAAATTCTTGAGTCAAACTGCGAAGGTTTTCTCATGGAATTTAACACACTAATGCATTACTGTATCTGTGGTCTACATTTGCTATGTAACAGCGAGCTAGCCAGGAAGGTAAAGCGAATATGTGTGCTGCATGGGGCTATCAATTGAAAGATACGTAGTACAACGATGGGCAGAAAAATAAGACAATGCAGTGGGTTTTAGTTTCATTAAAATGCAAGTCTACTGATTATCTATTAAAGGGTCATGCGGCACGGTATTGCTACTGAAAATTATTTGCCGTTCTTTGAACGTAAAGGTATGGAATATTTCATCCATGGCCGTTTAAAAGACACTGACACATCGCTTTTTTATATGCTCTCAAGACAAATAAATATACGGAGGAAAGCGTCACTCGTTTCACCAACTAGGAAATAATAGGATATATTCAAAGAATGGGCGGCTTAGCCTACTACTTTTCATATGCTCCCCGAGGTAAGAGAATTTTCTGCAAACTAGAAATTATGGGAACACTGGATTGTACATTTTGGGGGCAACTGCTACAAAGAGGCCCCATCCAACACAAAAACTTGTACGGTTACTGAGAACGGGTGGGGAAAGCTGGGCCACTCCCAACAGATGCCAAACCTAATTCTTGGGACGATTTGCAGCATCGCATAAGTGTTGAAATAAGCTGTTTTGCTGCAAGGATATAGAACGACCTTATCAGTAAAATCGGCAATTTCTTCTAGTTAATCCAGTTGTACCAAAGTGTTTTTTTTTTCAAACAGCATTGGAAAAATGGAATTAATAAATCGGAATTTCTACAAAGAAAAAAGTTGTCCCCACATCGTGCTGCGTTCAGCGATCGGTCTTTATTCTAAAAAAGTTGATCAAAGTAATAACGCAGCCTTACAGGGAAGACAATTGCAAAACTTTACTGTGAGTGTAGTATTATCAAACGTATACAGTAAGTTGTGCCCTTTTGCTATAAAACTGTAATTTGTTGTGTGTATGTGACGGCTGTGTCTTTGAATGAACAGGCCTGAGTAACTACGCTACTGTACCTAGGCCTAAAACTTCACAAAGCCGTAAGCCTAAACCAGGACGGTTCAGTGACGTACAGTACTAGGAATAGTCCGACCGTTTCCAAACTTGTCAGCACATGCTAACCATCGGATAACAACCCTCTGCGCTATTAACGAAGGCCCAGTGATAAACATTTCTTATCGATTACACAGGAAGTCTGATCAATGAAACCTGACCATGCAGCTATTGTGTTACGCTCCTCATTGTAAAGAATTTCATTGGTGAAATCTTTTGTGTAGGCTGTTACTTGACTTATCAGATTACTCCTATTCAAACCGCCCAAAACCATGAGCCGCAGATTTCAGTGAAACAACGTCGACAAAAGCGTGGTAAACTGTGGGTTTTCAGCGGTTGGTATCTAGCGCTCCGGTCGGTTTTTTACGTTTATTCTTGGCGCATCTGTACTGCAATTGTGACCTGGAGTGAGAGTGAAGCAAGCATGGGTTACATCATCTCCTCATACTGATGAACAATGCTTTGTTTTGTTTGTTTTTCGATCTGTTGTTTTGACCTCAACATCTACTGGAATATGAGCTCCCCATGGGGAATTTCAAGTTTGTAAAATTCCCATGCCTCTCGTGCATCCACATTACAATAACATATTGTGGAGGAGGAAATTATTTGAAAACTTGAAAGAAAAACAAAAGAGAGCTCACTGATGTGAGGTAATGATGTCACATATGCTTGCCTCAAGTTCACTTTGGGTTGAAAATGTCACAAATTCTCCTGCTAATATCTCGAGAACCACACATAGCATTTCTATGCAAATTTCACTAGAATGCTTAGATTTATTACCCCCTTTCACATATTACAACTCCATTTAAGCCTAAATCCTTCTCCTAAAACCATCAACTCTTCAAATCTCAAAGGCTTAAATTACTAAGCTTAAATATTAACAGAACTTACACTCATCTGGCTTTTCACCAGGTTTGAGCTTGGGCTCAGCTAAGTCCAGTAATATTGTCCCTCCACTCTTGACCAGTGGCTTCAGATGTTCCACATATCTTTTGGAAAATTGTAGGAGAAAAAAATACCATTATAACATTAGCTTCCCCCATAAGAACATTAAATTTGTTTCACACTTGAGGATTCACAGTACATTTCTAATTATTTTGGTCACATTCACGTGATAGCAAACAACTGAATGATGTCTGCCTTTGTGCATTAAGTTAAATAGGAAAGTTCAGTCATTAAAGGGCATATGTAATCACTTCAGTTTGAATTAATGTCATCTATCTCATTTATTTAGAAAGTTTATAACCACCTCAAGAGTGATTGCTTATGGTTTAAAGATAAATATTGCATTTAAATTGCATCAACATGACAAAGGGAGATAACAGCTTTTATCATTATTAAACCATTAAGTCCCACTTATAACCTCTGGCTACAGATTTTTGTCCCCAAAATATTATGCTTCACAAGCTGAATGTTCCATCAGTACAAAATTTGGAACTTTGGGTGGCCAAGTTATATGCGAGGAACAAAGCAGTAATAATCTTTCTGCATGAACCTTATTCCTTGAAAACAGAATTACCCAGCTACCTTACTCTGAATTTTCTTTCGATCTGTATCTACAATCATGGTTTTAAAGTTACAAAACTTGGCTGTAAAATACACACAATGTTTCTGTTTAGTTTTCTCTATAAAGGACAATACACCAATGTCAATGAAATATGTAGTATGGTATCATTTTACATAATGCTTTCTAAAGTCAATTCCTTCATACTTCTTAGCTAATAATACAGGAATGAACTCAGTACTTGGACTTACTTGTCTTTCTGATCATATCCTGATATTGCAAACAAACCTCCAATATCCCAGACAGCATCAAATTCACCAATTAAATCTCTAAGGAGGAACAAAAATACAGAAATAACAAGAAACTATTCCATCATAATGCCAGCTTTGAGCTGAAATGTAACTATCTTCCCACATCATACCTTATTACACTAAATAGGCCACCCTAACTTCCTTTGATGGAAGGCACTGTGCACATGTTAAAATGTAATGTACACCCTCTGCTACTGACTGAAAAATTAAAAGGAAGCCTTCTCCCAGAAAAGAAGCTGTTCATAGTCCCTGATAGGTTGGTGCTGCTATTAAATTCACATCTTCGAATAGCTAACCCAAGCATGCCCATTCATCCATCATCACTGCACTGTATTTCCATGCCACAGGGTTTTTATCAAGCTGATTGTGGGAAAAAAAGGTTTTAGGAAGAGTTGTGTGATGATACATACTTGCCTCTAACAAAACTGAAGCAATTCTTTAAAGCCAACGAGCAAGCTTCAGAGAATCACAGAACACAAAATGCTGGTCCCAGAGGAAAATTTTCCTGATTTGATCTTGTGGTGGGTATAACTAATATTTATAATTCAAATTCCTTTCTATTAAAACAGTAATTCACTTACTTGGTTACTTTGAAGAAGTCGCACACATAGAATTCAATTTTGCCATCTTCACTCTGTGGAATTATAAAAAAAATATATGATATCATAAGTATATATATATAAACTTTCTAGATTTATAAAGAAATAAAGTTTATGTGGTGATGCAAATACTTCTTGTGTCATTCTTACAAAACCAATAAGGAAATTTCACTAAAAACTGGTTTTGATGTAGGGTACCTATTCTAAACAATTTTAGAAGGAAAGGGGTTGGGGAGATTTAAGCCCTCCATAAAATCAAGCCCCTTCCTCTCTGGAGAGGATATGCTATTATACTAAAAATTATCAAGGGTCTAGAACTGCTGAGAAAACAAAGTGCTTTAATTATGGGAGTAAGAGCCACTTGACACATTTAGCACAAACACTCAGTAAAATTGTGAGCTCCTGCTTCTCTGTTTTGTTCAATTCTCTAAAGGCTTGCTTTTTGTCTTGTGTTTATGTTTTCAGGTATCCTTTTGTAAAGAACTTGCTTATTTTGAATTAGACTGACAGCTATTGTGCCTAGTGCTACAAGCACATAGTACAGAGATTGTATGCCTGCCTGATACCCACTTTACGGTTGGAACAGGGGGCTACATAACCCTCTACAGTGGACTATTACAGAACGTTCCATAGCACCCCTACCAGGAAAATAATTGCTCCATTCCCTTAAAGAGGAATATTGCATTTAAAATTCACCAACATGGTATGGAAAGAAAATAGCTATAATCATTATGAAACCATTCAGTCTCAATAATAAACTCCAGCAATAGCTTTACAGTATCTCCTCAAACTATTATGCATTACAAGACTTGCAGATGTTGCATCATTTGAAATTTTGAAAGTTTGGGCCAACAAATTATTTTTGAACAACAAATAACTGAATCTCTCTCTCTGTGAGAACCTCATTTCTTGGAAAGAAAGCTACCATGCTGCCTTATTTTGAATTATCTATCAACCTATATAGATAATGGTTTTAAGAAAAAAATGAAAAGCTTCTATACAACAAACACATTTTCTCCCTTTAAAAAGCTGAAGCTGGTTTATTACAGCTGTTAGGTATGCCAGCTACCCACCAATCTACTTCAGCACACAGTTAGGCTACCTGCCAGCCTACCTAACAATCAACTCTGACACACATTTCAAATTTTTCTACTGCAAATAGTTCTGTTGACTCAGTATACATTGACTTTTGTCTCCCAGTGAAGTATTGGCACCGTTTCCAAAGTACATCCTTTGTTCTCAACGCAGTCCTGTGTTTGGCCAGAAACTGGTTGACCACAGTTGACAGGTTTTTGGAATTTGTTAAACAGACCTGATATACAGCATGTGCAATGCGATAAACTGCAAAGAGTGTTGTAGCACTGGCTTCTACTGAATAGTAAGCCTTGAACTTACTAACTCTAACCTTATCTTGAAACATCAGCAGATGACATGAAGCCTTAGCTCACATTTCACCTCTGAAATTTCATTCATGATGTCTCACAATACAAATACTATATACCATAGGTGAACCAAAAAGTATTCTTGCATAAAATTTAACAATTTATGAACAAAAATGTTGTCACATGTAGGGCTGTGAACGTTGAGCAAAATTACTAAACGTTTAATTGCAAAATTTTGGGATCGTTTAGCGATTAATCGCAAGCACCTTTGATCAACATAGGGACTTTAAACATGCCCTTGAACATGATGAATATGTAAAAACGAGTTAGTGACTTCTGGGGACATAGTTTCCATGAACCTCAAACAAGGATCCTCATAGAACTAGAAGCTCAACTTTGATGTCGTATGTTTACGTGTGTGCCATTTGTATAATTACGTATTTAACTTTTTCAAAAAGAGTTAAAGTGAACATCTAATTTTCTGTAATGACTGCAGATGGCTTTTTATTTCGTAAGGAAAAACAGGTTTTGCGATTAATCGCTGGTAGCTTTGTACTAAACGTTTATTACACATGCGATCGTTTAGCGATTAATCGCTAAACGGTCACAACCCTAGTCACATGATAGATTTCCTACATCTGAGTAAGCAAATTCAAATTAGAGTTACTGCATTCCCATTTCCAACAATTTATACTCATTGTTTAAAATAAAGATTACATTTGCATAGTGCCCTAATATTACAAGCCGGTTGGCAGAGATAACATACACTACCAAGCTAAATGATGGGAAAAAATACTTTTACGACATCATGCTTCCTACCTTGTAGAGCTTTCCGTCCTGAATGTCTGGTATGTCACTGACAGAGAATTTCACTTTGTTTTCCTCAAAAAATTCTTTGGCTGCTTGTTCCACACAATCTACACCTACAACAGGGTGACCTTGCTCTGCTAACCTGAAAAAAAAATAAAGATGAATTTATTTAAAATTTTAACTTTGTAATGCAATGTACCTTTGCATATTTGCTATCCTGTATGATGCTATAGTATAGTCATATTTCCACAGGTAACAGAATACATAATTATAATGCTACTGTAAGCACTTTATAGACAGAAGGTCAATCCCATTTGACATTTTTTAAACAATTCTGACAGCATTTTTTACAATGTGCAAGATTTAGGAAGAAAAAACACTAAATAAAACTCTTCTTTTTTGCAATACCTCACTCACCTATCACAATATGATCACAACATCTTAAATTTACCACAAAATCTATTACTAGACCATGTCATTGAAATGGGCTGGATTCATAAGACTCAAAGAATGGATGGGCTGGATTCATAAGACTCAAAGAATGGATGGGCTGGATTCATAAGACTCAAAGAATGGATGGGCTGGATTCATAAGACTCAAAGAATGGATGGGCTGGATTCATAAGACTCAAAGATGGATGGGCTGGATTCATAAGACTCAAAGAATGGATGGGCTGGATTCATAAGACTCAAAGAATGGATGGGCTGGATTCATAAGACTCAAAGAATGGATGGGCTGAACTCATAAGACTCAAAGAAAGGAGATATAGCTGGGATGTTGATGCTTTGACTTCTCAATTGCAGTTACAAAGGATTGTGGGATAGAGTTTTAGTGCACACGGTTTTTGTCAATGGCATTTTACTGTGGCTAAAAACGACGCATACTAAAACTCTATCCCACAATCCTTTGTAATTGCTATTTGGAAAAGAGTCTATTCAAAGTGCCTGGTCATGGTATAGACAATAATACTACACAACAGGTGACTAAATATACACTACAGCTATAGAGATGTTAGGAGGAACGGCCAGAGGCATTATTATAGTTACACTTCAGAATTATTTATCTTATTGCAACCATATGGGATCAACTCAGTCTTGCAGTATCTTCACATCAAGGTTCACACGAAATGTATAACTATTTTATACTCATTACCCTACAGTACAGAGATGGTTGGCAATAATTCTGTATTGATCATCTATGACCAGCTGCCAAACTGTCACATTAATCTTCATTCTGTACATTATTTTGCAATGCTACCAGGGATGTAGCTAGCCAAATTTGAGTGCCGGGTAATTGTCTGATCTGGGGAAAGCACCTCACCCCACCCCATGGCATCAACCCCATTTTTCAGCCATTAATTTTTAATTTTTCCCTCATTTTACTTTAGGGAGTAAATTTAGGGCTATAGTTTTAGGTATTGGTAGGCAGACTTGTGGTGGGCGGGGAGACATGTGTTTGCCTGGAGTGCCGGGCGGGAATATCGAGTGCTGGGTGTCACCACCCAGTGCCGCCCACCGTAGCTACATCCCTGAATGCTACATAAATGAACGTCTGACAGGTGAAGCATTCTTTGTCCAGTTTCCCTTTGTCAAGGTAACTGCCATATGAAGAGATGAATCTCACTTTGCTTGGGGAGACATCTGTTCAACCCCTGTACCAAAGACCCTACAATCTTGCCCCAAACTTATTTAGGAATATGATCATATCTCTAAAAACAATTGGTGACTTCACTTTCATAGCCACTATTTCAAACAATGGCTTTGCTCTGGTTGGTCAATGATGACTTGTGCAATCAATTGTGTTCCCAAATGCTCACACACAGCACTGTGTGGATATGGCCTTGAGCAATTTAAAATCAGTGCATGCTACTACAGCTTTTTCTGAAAGTTGTATTCGACAGGTGTTGTTTGCTTAAATTTGAGGAGGAGATGGAGGAAACTTAGTAAGGAAAATTTTTACTGTTTGGGACCAGATTTATAGGGCCTGTAAAGGATTAACACCTATGACTCACCATTTCATGTCCAGTGATTTCCCACATAGCGGCAGGAAGATCCTTCGGTCGCTCCTCCCTCCACACAGTTTGGAGTAAAATTCCTTCAGAACCCTGAAAAATGAAAACAATTTACATTTGAAACAATTATAGTAGTACAGGTCAAGCTTACACAAAATGTATGACATGACATCATCAGGTGGAAGATAACATGATACCTGCATATTCTGAAATATAATTACCCACTGCCTAAAATCCAAACACATGGGAGGAGGGGGCAACATTTAAATGCACTAAGTCGGAAGACCAAAACCATAACCCCATAAAATTAATTGCTTCATTATCAGGTAACAATCACTTTTTTCTACAGTTCCTACAATGGGTGGGGATAGGGGAGCAGTATTTCCCACGGCCCAATGCTTCATTTATTACTAAGATATAAACCTGCTCAAATTCTGCTCATAAATTTCTGGACTTTATTTTCCTGCCTTCTGGTATAACCAGTTTTGCCATCCTGCAGTATATACAGTTCCATGCCACAAGTGGTTCCTGAGTATATATATGGGTAAAGCAGGCAGATTGATGTGTGGCATGCAAAGTTTATTTTTAGAAAGAATGAAACACACTTTTATTTTGGCTTTTCTTTGACACGACAGCTGATTAAGATGACTTTGGTCCAGGATAATTTAACCAAGGAGCTGAAAGAGATCATGGATATCCAATGTTTGTCCTTGCTTTCAGACTATGGGCTGACATTAAGCTATCCGATGTTTGGTTCTTGAAATGTCTATATGACTTATGCAGATTATGACATCCCTGTCATCTGCTATGCTACAACTGGAAGAGTCCTACAGATGATTCAACATAGCCATTCATTCAAGAAAACAGTTTAATTTTTTTTGTTTTTGTTTTTTGTCATCAGATGCCACTCTTTAATACGGTATAATATATTCTTGTAACGCAATGAGCAGTGGTACATGTTTCCCTATTTCAGAAATAATTCAGAGACATTTTGAATGTCATAAAAAAAAGTAAGACTCCTACTGCTTAAACCAAAGACTGCCCTCTTACTGAAGGAAAAATAATAATGGTACGCTGCCACTTAAAATTGGAAGTACTGTACAGTTCTTTAAAGTAGAAAGATAAAGAAGGCTCCACACTTTTCAGCTATGATATGCACCTCACTTCAAAGCATTTGCTTGGCAATGGTCTTTTGCTTCAATCAGGATTACTTGGGTTTAACAAGAACTGATCATCATTAGCGAACAAAAGTCAACAACAGCTAAACAATAGGAACAAAGATGCCTAATTATCAAATTTCAATACCCAAGTTCACACTGTCTTACAAATTTGGGTGATGTTTCTCCATCTTTTACAGCTCCCTGTTAAAAGCAATTAACGACTTACGGGTGTACCACCGTAAAATGAAATCCAACATATCCTCGTTGCCAGATTTTCACCCAACCTTCTGGTGTAAATGAAAATTCTTCTTCAGCCATTGTACAGTAGCGTTAGCAGTCCTAATGCCTGTGATGATTCCAAATTGTACTTTTTGTGGTTACCTTGAAAGGAAGAATGAAAGAAATGATGATCATTGTAAGCTACTTTGCAAAGAACACAATACATCTCAATACAAAGATTCAAGCTTAAAAATTTATAAATGAATGAATGTTTAAGTCTAAGACATGTTCAAGTTACTGTCCCGAAGAATGGTGAAGAGCAGTTTGGTTGTCTGATGTGGGTCTAATCTGCCTCAGATCATTTTCAAAGTGCATTCCAGGTATGTTGCATCATATCAAATGTCTGTTATATCCAGTGCTTTCTATGGGCAGCAGGATTGTGCCATGCCCACACTTTTCTAATAGTGTGTAAGAATTTCCCACACTGTTATTCATCACTTGCCAGCAATTACCTTGCGAAGCGGACTCGGATTGCTCAGCACCTCTTTAAGCTTTACATAAGACTAGACAAGGAATATGCCATACACAGAGATGCCAACCTTATGATAAAAAAAATCAGACTTACTCTCTTGAAAAATCAGATTTTTCAGTGAAAAGTCAGACTTTCCAAATCAATGTCTACAGAAAACCACACATTCCTCTCAGTACCACCATGCCCTGCACTCCACCCTATTATAATAATACAGTATAATAGAACTAGAAATTATGAAAATGCACACCTTTTACTCTTGTGGTGTGGTGTATCTTATGATATGATATACAAACAAATGCAAACCAGACTTTTCCAGCGCCAATTCAGCACACTGTTTTCATAGAGAATTTATAAAATGAGACGGAGACAGGAGATGACTTAAGTATTTTTTGCCAGCAATATCGTACTGTCATATTTTACTGTTTTTATCACACAAAATATGATAAAATCATACTGGTTGGCATCCCTGCATACAGCCTGCTACGTAAGTAAGCCATCAGTCTACTTACACATAGCTCTTAGAATGCATCCTTGTTGGTCCTGGGTGCAGGGAGTCCCCAGGAAAGTGTGCTTCACATTTCCAAAATAATTTAAAAATGACTTACAAAGTTAAAGGAAAACTGCCAAAAGTATTTGGAACATGTTTTGACCAATGATATAATGAATAATTATGTGGACATGTAAAACTCAGACAATTTACTCCAGAGATCGAAGCCCATGTTGCTCTGAATGTCCACAGCATTTTACACACTAAGTGAAGTGAGTGCTTATGTTGACTCAACATTGTTGAGGGAAGCTCTAACAATATTCTGAGGTATCCAAACTGAAAACTTGGTATACACCTTCAGAACAAAACTGAAGACACGAGTAGAAGGCTCTCCAACTGCTATTTCCATTATTTTTATAAGCTCTACTTTTGTTATTTATACGTATAGGAAGCTCAATCTGATTGCCTTCTTTTCAGAGTTACTGTACTGAAACTAGCTCCTTGGCCAGCTTAGAGATACATGCATGGTATCAAGCCTAAACCAACTGGTGTAGTCTAATGAGAATTTTAAATCACACTCATACTGTACAGTATGATTTTCTTGCAGATTTAACAAAGAACTAAAACTTTCTTTTCTGCCAATATGGGCTTTGTCTTTACAGGCAATGTGACTTCGGAAAAATGGGGTTTCAGGTAAAAAACGTTTTACAGTATCTGATTGCTTTGAGTAGCTTATTTGTAACTTGTAAGTAGCTTACTTACTACACAACCATGGTGGAAGGTGGAAAATGGAACTAAATACAGTTTTACAACACAATGTCAGTTTCTTGAAAGTAACACACTTTTGAAAGAACGTTATTGAGAAAATCAGACTTTATAGCCAATTAATGACTTAAAAAATGTAAATTTGTTAAAATGAAGATCCCAAAGATTTATGGAAGGGAAAACCAAAATAGGTGATCATAAAACTTGCAGAGCAATTTTACTTACTCCCTGCTGTCAAGAGAGTTGGCAATGGCTTTTTTGGTCATTCCTTTAACCACAGTTACAAACCAAAATAGATAACATTCACAGAGGAAAATGGCTGCCTCTTGTTAAGGAGAAACTACATTCAGCATACATGTGTCATAGCTGGTCCTGTCAATTTGTAATATAATCCTGTAGGCCTATGTAGGTCAATAAAAATCTGTGTTGAGGGAGTGGGTACAGCTTGGGAACTGCTGTGGGATGAACTGTGGTTAATCACTAGATAGGTCATTTATTTGACTGTATGACTGTATTTTCTGTGGGACCAACTTCTCAGGTACCATATTGACATTATGCTCCTTATATAGGATGCATATTCTAGGCCACAGCATGTACAGTAGCTAAGTCACGGCTCTGAGGGCTATCCCCAGGGGTGGGACTAGGATGTGCCTGACAGGGCAAGCTCCATGATGGGAGGGCCAGTAACACAAAGTCCTGACAAAGGCGATGGGTTGCTGGAAGGTTGTGAATGCAAATTTTCAAGGCACTTTGGGTGCCTAAAAGGTTGGGCTTTTGGAAGAAACTTCTGGTCTTTTCTTAAAAAAATAACAAACCTTCATGGTACAGTATTATGGAGGAAAATTTGAAACTTTAAGAATTTTTCTAAAGAAAATTTGAAACTATGGGGTTTCTACTGAAGAATTTGCCCTCCTTCCAGGCTTGGGGCAATCGTAATCAGTAATCATAATCGACTACAATCGATTACATTTTTTGAAGTAATCATAATCGATTACTGTACTTCTGTGACAGTTGCCAAGTAATTGTAATCATAATCGATTATGATGGCAAAGTAATCGTAATCTTGGTGTAATTTATGATTACCCGTACATTGAAGTTACATTTACAAAAGAAATGCAAAAGAAGTAGAAAAAATTAAACAAAATTTTCAGTGCTTGTTACTTCTGTTGGGGTGACTATGGTTAAGTTTCCTGCTTTCTTGAGTGCCCCAGCCTAACTGATTGAGAAGTGCAGGGGGTTCAACGATCTCCACTTTGGTTCTGTTGTTTCCCGGCTCGCTGATTATTTGTTGTCTTTGCAATCTGCTCAACATAAGGTACTTCTACGTACTCCATGTGTGAATGCAAGCTAAGAGTGGACATCCTGAAACAAGCTGTGACATAAGCCAGAAATGGCTGTCTGCCCCAGTTTTTATGACCCCATCGGCAGTCACTGCCGGAGGGCTCCAGTGAGTTACGGTGAGCTATTGAAAGCATATGCTATTAATATCTACTATCAGTCCACTGTTCTCATTTCAACAAAATGAAATCACGACTGCAATCATAATTACATTCCAATGTAATTGTAATCAATTACTTTCATTTTTAGCTGTAATCATAATCACCATCGTAATCGTAAAATCTGAAGTAATCGTAATCGTAATCAATTATATTCAGATGTAATCACCCCAGGCCTGCCTCCTTCAGAACAACCAGAAAGCCAAAAGGCTTAGTGATTCCTTGCCATATGGATATACTGCAACAAACATGAATCACCCACATGACAAGCATGAGATCCCTCACAGGTATCCTACTTGAGATACCATGTTAATAAGGTCAAAAGCTTTTGAAATCTTGTGACCCAAAATGACCTACATGCTAAATATGAACAATCCACAGACCAAGTATGAGAACCCTCATAGTTATCCTCCTTAAAATATGTTTACTAGGTTTTGACCTTTTGTGACCTCAAATGACCTTTGACCAGCATGAAAAACAGTAGGGATCATCTATTCAATTCAAAAAATCCACATGTCAAGTGCGAGATCCCTCACAGTTATCCTTCTTGAGATATCGTATTTACATGGTTTTCACCTTTTGACCTCTGGTGACCCCACCTGACCTTTGACCTCCACCAAAAATAATAAGGATCATCTACTAAATATGGGCAATCCACATGGTAAGTATGAGATCCCTCACAGTTACTCTTCATGAGATAGTGTTTACAACATTTTGACCTCTGGTGACCCCAAATGACCTTTGACCGCCACCAAAAACAATGGGGATCATCTACTCAATATGGACAATCCACATGGTAAGTATGAGATCCCTCACATTTATCCTTCTGGAGATACCATGTTTACAAGCAATTTCCAGGGTATTTACTATTTGACCTCTGGTGACCCCAAATGACCTTTGACCTCCACCAAAAAGAATAGGGATCATCTATTTAATATGGGCAACCTACCTGCCAAGTATGAGATCCCTCGGAGTTACCCACCTTGAGATATCGCGTTTACAAGGTTTTGACCTTTTGACCTCCTGTGACCCCAAATGACCTTTGACCTCCATCAAAAACAATAGGGATCATCTACTGAATATGACCAACCCACACACCAAGTATGAGCTCAGTCATAGTTACCCTTCTTGAGATATCGTGTTTACAAGCAAAGCGTCACACACACACACATACATACATACATACACACACATGTACACACACACACAACATCACCATCGCATAGATTCCTTCTGCCTTTGGCAAGGAATCAAAAACAAGTAAACTGTCGGGGTGACTGGTGGACATGGGGGGGGGATCCTGATGGGGGCTGCGCCCACCTGGCACTACTCCTGGCTGTCCCATTATAGAAAGTATGACTATTTTACACCAGAGGTTTCTTGTTCAGAATCTGATTGCACACTTGGATATTTCGAGTCACTGTCTGCTGGTGGGCAAAGATAACTTATAACTAAATACATCCAACTGGTTGCAATATGTATAGTTATCAATTTACGTGGAGCCTGGAAAGCAGTACAGAACGACTGGTTGGCAAAATAGTGAAGAATTTTTTAAACAGCACCTCCTTCAGCTCACCAAAAATGAAAAGTATGAAACATCCAATGATCCTCTATTTGAACATTCTTGGTTGATTTCCTTCTTTGCATTTTTACTTGCACACTTGAAACATGAACCTGGGACTGTTACACACTTCGCACTTCAATAGATAAAAGCGAAAATGTTTGTGGGCAATTACACAGTAAACCAACACAGAATTATTATATATGCATATTTTGTTTTGTTAATTAGTTTCATTTGTTTTAATATGTTCAGGGCTAATCCTTAGATGTACAGAGATACGTAGCCTAAAAATTTTCATCTTGCTACCTCAATTTTGAAAAAATTATTTCTATGTAGCTTCCATGGAAAATATAACGGGTGAACTTTGACATACATCAAGAAAAATAACGGGTGTACATAACACATTGACATACCGTGTACAAAATAGAAATGGCTATTCTTCAGAAAGTTTATCATGTACATACTTTTTGCCATTTCCTGAGGATGATATGTAGCAATACTTAATAATTAACCCATTGGGGGCACGTTTTGATCAATGTTAAGCTCAGGAGACCATAAATTGTAAATGTATGTCAATGTTATACCCGTTATGAAATTGTGTTCACCCATTATAAAAAAATGCTGATAAAATGCTGAAATTAAAAAAGTTTACCATATATATGGACTTTGCCAATAACCCTTACACCAACTCCCCAGTTCAGTCTCCAAAAGTTTTGTCCCACCCTCAGCTTAGAGAAATATGGTAACCCTACCTGAACTTTTGTGTTGTAAAGCATAACACTGCACTGACAGGAAGATAGATTTGATAAATTTTCCATTGCAAAGGCATGGCAAAGTAGCTGTCACAAAGTTAAGTCAATAAAATTTCTCACAAAGTGTTCTCTGGGTTAAAGATGTCGAGACAAGTCCTGCCATTAACCCGCAGAGTGAACATTTCTTTTTGGTTCTGCTAGTTGCGTCAGGACTAAGGCATAAGCTACAGTCAACGGCACAGAGGGGGGGTGGAGGGGCAACCGCCCCCACTTAGGTCGACCGAGAAAAAGTATAAAAAATATATAATATAAAAAAATAAAATAAATCAGATCTAAATCACACATTTTGTGGGACATTTCCGGTATATGGGGCATATGGTATAGAGTGAGGCATGTAATAATCTCAGTTTAATAGAAACTGAATCATCTCTGGCATACCAACTGTAAGAACTGGATGCTCATTTAAATGTCTAAATTCTGTGTTTACAAAATGCTGCTGATAGGCCTAGCTGGCTGACTTGAGGTGAAATGGGGGTCTTTAAGGTAAATTAGAGAGCATGGTGGCCTATTGGTTAAGGCGCTGGACTTGTGATCTAAGGATTGCCGGTTCGATTCCCACCTGGGTCACTATGTTGTGTCCTTAAGCAAGATGCTTTATCTCGATTGCTTCTCTCCACACAGGGGTTAAATGGGTACCTGTGAGGTAACTTGCATAGTGATGCAATATATGTGGCTGCTCCTATGGGAAGTCCCCCAGGGGACACGATTCACTGCTCAGTGTGCCAGGTACAAACAGCTAGGGATGTGCACTATAGTATATAGTGTGGGTTTGACAAGTTACCAATGACCAGGGGTAATGATTGTGAAGTGCTTTGAGATGGTGTCACATATAAGGCGCTATTAAATCCCAATCATCATTACTATTAATTACTAAAGTTAGGTCCAAAAGAATGCCAACCTGTCTACATGAGAGGTTGATTCCACCAGAACATGGTCAGAGGATTTGCTAATAAGTCCTTGAGTTATCATCCCAAAAGTCATAAATCAGACTGTGCTCACTTTCGGGCTGTTGGTACTTTCTATAATACAAATTTCATAACCTTTTGGAGGCTTCATTTTAACAAAATATATCATTTCAGATGTAAATTTTCCATAGAAGCTATTTTCGTCAATACAATCCTTGAAAAATGTCTTGTTTGAAAGAAAATACCATGTTGAAATACACTCAGTTCCAGTAGAATTTTTATGGCGACATTACTTTCGTAATCCTGAGCCACACAGGTGGATGGCAGACACTACCTTAGCCAGGAAAGGAAACATGCAAGCTTTACCGTACGATTTTAGGTAATGAACAACAACAAATGCAAAAAAGGTGGCGATATAAGATCTTTTTACCAAACTTTGGCGAAAAAGGAAAAAAAAAAGGCGACTTTTTCTTGTCCGAAGCAGGGACAGGTATTTGAACATGTACCTACTTCACTGACACATATGGTAAAAACAAGTTTTGAAATATTTTTTGAATGCAGATGTCTTTAGCAGGAGCAACTGAACAGCATAATTAAACTAGAGCAGCGATGCTGCTGTATCTCAATACAGTCGGACATTTGTTAGGATGAGAATAAAGGATGTGGACTCAAGGTGGTTCCCATACAATCAGTAAATGTCATTTTCTAGGAATAATTCCGCAAAGAAGTGATTTCATGTCCAGAATTGTATCAAGTACCAAAATGACAACTACATGACCATGCAGTGACCAAATAGTTCTCAGCACCCTCAATGATGCAAATTATTATCAACGTTACAATGCTAAACACCTACAATCATCACTGACAAATCATTATCCATTCATCATTGGGTCTCACCGTAACTCACAGGGTCATCATTGGGTCCAAGTCACACTCAAATTTGCCCAAGTAGCCAACAGTATTTGTTGATGGGCCAAGTCTTATTTTTTTATCACTTTCTTGTAACAGTATATGGCTAATAACACTGGTAATGTAAGAACAGGGCTGAAAATAAGTTTTGGTGAGGGCAAGGCCATTTGGCCTTGAGCTTTCCTTATTTTAAGAGATACCAGGCCAATTAATAGGGCGCCCAGGCCAGAATAGTTTGGGGGAAAGCGTAGTATCGACAAACTGCACATATTATTAGTTTGCATCAGGAACTAGCCTAGGCTTACAAGTAATCAATGTTTTGAGAAATATTCCTAGCCTCCTTTTTGTAACTGTGTGGTGAGGGGGGCGTTCAAAGAGCCATGAACCCCAAACATGACATGCCGAAGCCTGAACTTTACACCACACCAACAGTACTGTCAAATTTGACAAATAACATGGTTGAATTTGGTAAATACCTGCATGAATTACAGCAAAAACTCATCCTCTATGCATTACTGACAGTAATATTCAGTTTGCAGTGGCTGTTAACATTTTATGCTTCCTAGGCTACGGTTGAGGGTTCTTGACCATTTAGGAGGCCTAGGCCTAGGTATTTAGCATCCTTGAATTTGGACTACCTGTTTGCTGAAGTGAGAAACGTCAACAGTACAGATTTTTCATGCTGGGGCCAAGTTGGCATTGGGCCGAGTTGGCTTTGGGCCGAGTTGTCTTTAGGTCAAAATTGCTTGGGGCCAAGTTACCTTTAGGCCTAGGCTAGGCCGATTTGGTTCGCAGCTGATTTGACCTGCTCCTGCATACACAGCCTAGGCATAGGCGAGTTCATATAGGCCTAGGCCTATTGGCTAGCCCTACTGTAGGCCTAGCCTAGCTATATAGGCTACTGTACTAACAACGTAGGCAAACACAGTCTACAGTAGTACAGATTTCCATGCTGGGGCCGAGTTGGTTTGTGGCCGATTTGTCTGGAGAACGAGCTGGCGTGGGGCCGAGTTGTCTTCAGGCTAATTTGGTTCGCAGCCGACTTGGTCTGCTCCCGCATGCATAATTATTATAGGCCTGGCCTATATACTGTACTAACAACGTAGGCAAACACGAAACTTGGCTACACAGTTCTCTCACGCAGACTGCAAACCTTTGTAACTCTCACTCTCAGCCACATTATGTTACCTGTTAGAGCAGTGCATCCAACATCTCCTCGGACACATCGTGGAAAATAAGACCACTAGGCCTAAACTAAAATCCCAAACAAGGCATTTGTAAGTCATCCTTCTCAGACAGGATGATTACAGACTGATGCCAGTAACCTGTGCAGCTATAGCTTTCCATTCAGTTTGCATGCTGATATATATTATTTATCAAGCTAAATATGACATCACAACAAATGCCTTGTAAATGGTAAACAACGTATAGAGTCAGACTCACCCTGACGCGGAGAAACTTGTTTACAAATTGCCTGTCTACCTACCTATTGACAGGTACGAGAAAAGACCAAATACCGACGGTTATCTAGGCAGAGTAACCCTGACTATACTCAGTCTTTCAGAATACAAAGCTCAATGGCGATACTGTACAGGCAGCAAAGGAACGCGAACAGTAATGCAGTCCTTGGGTATAGGTGTACAGATATGTACGTGCACAGTATATCGCAGACAACCATGCGTGCTGCTCCAACACAAGCTCATACCAAGACCAATTGCACGCAAGGGATCATGGGAAATGAGACAATAAACACGTTTTTACTGGGATTTGCCCACTAAATCAGCCAAAATATCCAACAAAATCAACATGTTCACATCCTAAACACCACATTCGTTTCACCTACATCGACAGTACTTGCTATTGCGAAAGGGTTATAAAATGCCACAAAATGGCAATGTTTTAGGCAATTTCAGCTACAGTTACTGACCAGCTAGTGTGACAATATCTCAATACATGTTATGTATTGAGATAAAAACAAATAGATTTGTAGATCTATGTTTTATTTTTAATTTCCTTCAGATGTTTGTAACAAATTAGTTTTACTTTCCCTTTTTGCACTGCACTAACATTTTTCATAAGTGGGGCCTATTCATACGAAAATTTTCGTGTGAATAAAGGGCATTGGAAGCACTATTCATACGAAAATTTTCGTATGAATAGAGGGCAGTGGAAGCACTATTCATACGAAAATTTTCGTGCAAAAGCTTAAAATTCAACTCTTTTTACAGGAATATGAGTCGATGATCTCAGATTGACATTTGGGTGGTTTTTGAACCAACCAACCAGCTAAGCCTAGACCGGTTTCTGTTCTGTCCTGTATATGGCGGAACTTCATCATAAGTAGCTTTTCAAACATAGACTAGGTTCGTCTCACGATTTTTAGTGCAGCTATAAGCGCACATAGTAAAGTGTCGTACTGTTTCGTCACACTCTGCTGTAAAACTTGATTACCAAGTATCTTGAAGATTTAATGTCCTCTCATAGGCAAAAAACGGCCAGGAAACAAGTGGGACTGATGCAAGTTTGCTTTTAAGAATGCCTTGTTCTATGCCTATGGTCTGAGTATGAGTGCGTGTTTCACATGCACCGATCATCTGTACCGTAATCATACTATCACATTCACGTGCGTACCTATGCAGACTGTACATACGCAGAGCCATTTATATGGCTTTGTCTGTATACGCCAGTCAACTCATGTTTTCTTCATATGAATTGTGACTACAAATAGACTTATTCATACGAAAATTTCGTATGAATAGTCACAACGTTTTCATATGATTCCGTAAATAACTTTTGTATAAATTCCAGTAACATCCTTCCCTTCAGTTGGGTTTTCAATAATCGTAAACCTCTGTTCACTGGCTGGAAAGCACCTCTCGCTGCCTTGCAAAGAGCCTCCCGAGACATTAAAATATAAAACTGAAGGGATCGCTGCTTACTTCTTCTCAAATCTTGGGGCATGTGAAACAAATTTTCTGTGTACAAATTGTCTCATATTGCAAGAGCTTCCAGGGGCTCCCCCCCAGGGGCCCTAACGCGGGCCCCCGGACCCCACGTGATATTACTCGCACTTTGTGCACTTCGCGCTTGTAGTGCACCTTAGGTGCACTTTGTTCGCCCCCCTTTCAGCAATTGCTGGATCTGCCCTTGGCTACAGTGGTATCTCTAATGCCCCAAACTGCTGCTGCTCACGTTGGAATATTTCCATTAGATTAGGGTACATATTCCATTCCTACTAAGAACTTTTAGAAGGTAAGCGATGTTGCAACGGCAAACAAGCAGAATATCGACAAACACTGCATTACAGTGCAGGCAGCTGTCTGCACAGGCTATACAATGAGAAAGGCTATGGTTTGATTTGAGGCTCTTTATTTCCACTTTGGTATAAATGCGATAAAAAATACAACAACTCATGTATGATTATTACGGCATAACAAAAGATGGGACATTTGAAGTTCTCACAAGGGCTGTAATGGAGTGTAACGGAAACACACAGTACTGTTCATGGGATTGGGGTAGACTTCTGGGGTGCGCCATTCAACTGATACGGCCAAGTGCATAACACTACAGTTCACAGCAGGGGTCGAAATTCCCGCTGTTCTGCTATTCCGAGAACAGTAGTTTTAGTGCCGGAAAAGTAACTTTTGATAAGCCACTGTTCCGTGGAACAGTGTTTTCCCACAAGACGCAAATTGCAGATGTATGAATACACACACATCCTTTTCTCTGATAAAGTAATCACACCGTGAATATAAAAAATCCCCATAAATTTTGGCTTAAAGGGGAAATGCAGTCACCCCAACTTGAAGTAGTGTAGTAGACTGTCCTGTTTCATGATTGGCTCTTTAGAGTCATGTGACAATATTTTTTCTCCTCAAAGTGAAATTTACTAGCAGTGACTGATTGGTTTACCTTGAATATGAAATACTGAAGTCCTAAAATATTATGAAAGATACTTTGAAGAGAAATAAAAAGAAAATTGTGAGATTTAGCTGTTGCTTCAAAATAAGTTTGGGGCGACTGCTCTTGCCCTTTAAGTATGAAATGAAATCTCATTCCAGCCGTGATCAATTGAAGCTGGTTACACGTGCATGTGTTATTTCCCTATGCTGCATGGTAAACATCTATTGTGGAAACGTGCATACTGAAGCAACGTTGTCGCAAAGAATAAGACGACTATTTCACGTAAATCTGCGGTGAGAAAATAACACCAGTATGTGCACTCCCATACAGTATGTTGGAGAACCCACTCATTGCTTAGCTATAGCAATAAACTGCAATACAGTGTAACTTTTTTGCCCTCACTCGAATCCCACTTGCCTTGCCTGCTGTGTTCTGCATCAATTCTGAGCATTTTTCGTCGTCTCGGGACCCTGAATGGAAGATTAAATACTAACAATAAACTTATGCTTAAAAAAACATGAAAAAAAGAAAATCAGGACATCCCACTGGTTAATCCCCATTGAATTTGAAAATTCACGCCCCCCCCACCCACATTTTGGTCCAGTCGGGCAGTCATACAACTTGAATGCATTAAACAGCAATTTGTACCTCTGTACGAACCCTATGTAGCCTATGCTGAGGTACTTCGGAACAGTAAAATCTGATCCGGAACAGTAGTTTTGGAAAAAGCGCTGTTCCGTGGAACAGCGGCAAGAAAATTCAAATTCGACCCCTGCATAGAAGTAACAGTAAGGGAGAACGCTAACACAATGCATCCATGCATGTTCAATCGGTGAAGCAACGAAAATTGTGAGGGTGCTTTTGTTGTACGGCAAAAGACCGGTTGATTGATGTGTCTCCGTACATACAGTGTGCATTCTGCTGCAGAAGTTATAGCTTATTTTATATGTTTTCGAAAGGTTAGGAGCAATTTTCACAACAGAAATAAGTCATGGTGCCTTAAGTATTTTGTTAACTTGAAAACGTGTAGTTTCTTTGCAAATACTTGGGGCAAAAGCAATGACGTGATATTTGCAATATGCGCAGATGCTCTGTTGCCGTACAGCCTAGCCAAATCAATGGCTTCAGTCCAGATCGGCTGACGTCATTCTCCCATACTTTTATTCTATGCTTCAGTTAAAGTTATGCTATAGGCCTAATGTTACAGTGTAAAACGTTAGGCCTAGGCCTTGGCTAGGCCTGTATAGGCTAAGTAGCCTAACGTTAGGCCTAGCCTAGTACGAAAACCTTTCTTTGTCCGGGTCCATTAATTATTAGGGTTGATCCATTACCAGAAATATTAAAAGCCAACTTTGCAGCACCCTCAACTGAAAATCTTCATCATGTGCGCTTACCGGACCGGCCTTAGGCTACACGTAGTATTCGCCTACTTTCCAAATTCCAGTGAGAGACTGAATGATAGATACTGCAAGTGCAACGTAGTATTTACGCTGACAAAACAATTAGTGCAAGTGGCATGCAGTGTGGCACGCTTTTCCCAGGGTCGGCCCGGTCGGGAGGTCAGGTAAAAATCATGAATAACTATGGCAACATTTTTAGAAAAATTAGAATTTCGGTATTTTCGAAAAACATTATCCTTTCATTTCAATTTCATGGCAAAAGTGATTCTTTTGGTACCTTTTCACCTCGAAGAACGTGTCGTAAAGTTGTCAACACACACTCGAGGTGTTCACAATATTTGACAAGTGCTTATTTACTTGTACCCAAAGACGTATAGTGTCTTTGCTTAACCCTTGTACCGTACCCGAGTTTGAGTGCACGTGTTAGGTTTGTTCCGAGGGTTGGGATGACGTCATCATTGATCAGCTTGTGCATGTTAGTAACATAGAGCAGATATGCTGCTCTATGGTTAGTAATTCGTCGCAAGTGCAAAACCTTGCATATAGTGCAGAATTATGCTAGATATACATGCAAAGATATGCAAACATTCCAACAGTATCAAATTTCAGGGGACAACCAGGGCATTAAATTATAAAGAAAACAAAAAACAAAAACAAAAAAAAAAAGAATTTGAGACGATGTGCCCATATTTCACATAGCATTCTGTGACTTTGATGAGAACTTGAGGTATTTCTTGAAAGACAGGGGCTTTATATAAGCCATAAGTGGCTGCCTGCCCCAGTGTTCAAGATCCCATCAGCCTCATTTGCCGATGGGAATCGGTGAGTTAATCGGTGAGTTTGACAAAAACAAGAAACCCCAAAGGCTTAGTGATCCCTTGCCGAATGGGGATGCTTTGCTGCACACTACTGAGGTTTATCTCTCAAATTTATCTTTCTTGACTACATCATTTTATGTTTTAACAATATGACCTCTGCTGACCTCACATGACCTTTGAACCCCACCAGGGCTCTATTTCATAAAAGTTAGGAATATTCCTATCTCGGACTTAGGAAGAATTCATTCCTATCTTCACGCTGAAGTTGTTCCTAGGATTCGAAATGATCTTTGGTACATTTAGAAATGTTCTTAATTGATTTGACAGGAAATTCACAAATAAAAGTAATGCCCTTTTTGATTTACCCCTAAATATTTGAAGGAAGGAATGATTTCGGACGAATCGTTCCTAAACAGTTTAGGAACTTTATTCTTAGGAATATTCCTAACTTTTATGAAATAGAGCCCAGATATAACAAAAAAGAAAATCTGAAGTGTCTTGATAGGGATTCAACTCCAATGGTTCTTGGATCTTGAAAATTCTTGGAAAATTTTGCTTCTTGACCTCTGGTGACCCCAGATGACGATCTTGGGAATACTTGGGATATTTTGCTGTTTGACCTCTGGTGACTCCTGATGACTATCTTGGGAATTCTTGGAAAATTTCACTTGTTGACCTCTGGGGACCCCATATCATGATCTTGGGAATTCTTGGGAAACTTTGCTTTTTGACCTCTGGTGAACCCATATAACAATCTTGGGATTCTTGGGAAACTGCTTTTTGACCTCTGGTGACCCCATATAACAATCTTGGGAATTCTTGGGAAATTTTGCTTTTTGACCTCTGATAACCCCAGATGACGATCTTGGGAATTCTTGGTAAATGTTGCTTTTTGACCACAGTGACCCCAGATGACAATCTTGGGAATTCTTGGGAAATTTTGCTTTTTGATCATTGGTAACCCAAGATGACCTTTGACCTTCACCAAAAACAAAAGGCTTCTTCCTCTCAACATGACAAATCTATGTACCAAATAAGAAAAGTGTCAGTCATTGCTACCTGGAGATTTTGTGTTTACAAACTGTTTACGTGGTTTTCGCAGTTTAACCTCTGGTGACCTCAGATGACCTTTGACCTCTACCAAAACAATAGGGTTCTTCCTTTCAACATGACAAATCTATATGGGCCATTCCTATCTTGACATATCGCGATTTCAAGGTTTTTAGTCTTTGACCTCTGGTGACCTCAAATGACCTTTTACCTCCACCAAAAACTGTAGGATTCTTTCTCTCAACATGACAAATCTATGTACCAAATAAGAAAAGTGTCGGTCATTGTTATCTTGAAACATCATGTTTACAAGCTGTTTATGAGGTTTTCACAGTTTAACCTCTGGTGACCCAAGATGACCTTTGACCTTCACCAAAAACAAAAGGCTTCTTCCTCTCAACATGACAAATCTATGTACCAAATAAGAAAAGTGTCAGTCATTGCTACCTGGAGATTTTGTGTTTACAAACTGTTTACGAGGTTTTCGCAGTTTAACCTCTGGTGATCTCAGATGACCTTTGACCTCTACCAAAAACTAAAGGGTTCTGCCTCTCAACATGACAAATCTCTATAGGCCATTTCTATCTTGACATATCACAATTTCAAGGTTTTCGGTCTTTGACCTCTGGTGACCTCAATTGACCTTTGACCCCCACCAAAAACAATAGGATTCTTTTCCTCAACATGACAAATCTATATACCAAATATGAAAAGTGTCGATCATCCCTTTCTCGAGATATCGTGATTACAAGGTTTTCGGTTTTTGACCTCTGGTGACCCCAGATGACCTTTGACCTCTACCAAAAACAGTAGGGTTCTTCCTCTCAACACGACAAATCTATAAAGGTCACTCCTATCTTGAAATAATGTGATTTCAAGCTAGGTTTTCAGTCTTTGACCTCTGGTGACCTCAAATGACCTTTGACCTCCACTAAAACAATAGCATTCTTTCTCACAAAATGACAAACCTATATATCAAATATGAAAAGTGGGGGTAATTCCTATCTTGAGATATCGCGATTACAAGCTTTTCGGCTTTTTACCTCCGGTGACCTCAAATGACCTTTGACCTTCACCAAAAACAATAGGGTTCTTCCGCTCAACATGACAAATCTATATACCAAGTATGAAAAGTGTCGGTTATCGCTATCTTGAGATAGCGCGATTACAAGCCATTTACGAGGTTTTCGCAGTTTAACCTATGGTGACCTCAGATGACCTTTGACCGCTACCAAAAACAATAGGGTTCTTCCTCTTAACATGACAAATCTATATACCAAATATGAAGTGTCGGTCATCCCTATCTCGACATAACGTGATTACAAGGTTTTCGGTTTTTGACCTCTGGTGACCTCGGATGACCTTTGACCTCCTCCAAAAACAATAGGGTTCTTCCTCTCAACATGACAAATCTATATACCAAATATGAAAACTGTCGGTCAATCCTATCTTGAAATATCGTGATTACAAGCAGCGTCACAAACACACATTTACACACACACAACATCACCATTGCATAGATTCCTTGCCTGCCTACGGCAAGGAATCAAAAAACACTCTTTAAAATGAGGTACGGAGCATTGCTACAGCGTTTGGAAGACATGCACTGTATTCTTTTTCACATAAGATCCTTGTGAAATGCCACTTTAACATGCCTTTAATTAACGCATGGAAGTGTAACAGAGGTTATGCTCACATTTTCTGAACCATGTGCTAATGTAACTAGTGCACTGCACTAAGGTTGTGTGGTTGGCTGGACATGGTAAGTTTGGAAATTGATGACTGGCATGAGGAGTCAGAGTGTTCCCAGCAATTTCCGCTCCGGGCCCAAAATGATATACCTACCATAACTTGCAGCTCCCCCAATTGTGAATTCAACCCAGGTCATAAAGTGTTCAGTAAATGTAATGCAGAAAAAAAAAAAAAGGCAAATCTGACTTCCTTGAATTGTCCAGCAGGGTCACGTATGCGGTCAAAGGACGTAATGTTAGGTAAATGTTTCTTTTTCGGCCCCCACCAATCACAGTGCGGGGGCAGTTGCCCCGCTGCCCCCTTTTCCTATGCCTATGATTATAAATTGGTCAAAACTTACACCTTGGTTAGGGTGTACATATTTCCCTCATTGTGCCCAAAAAGAAGATACAATTAAAACAATTAGAACAAGGAATGGCAAATGGGTAACTTTTTGCAACTTATTACATATATTTTTACAATCTAATATTACTGATATATACATGCATTAAGTATTCTGATAAGCTAGGCTGTATTTTCATGTAACACAAAAGGATGGAAAAAAACACAGCAGTAGATAGCATTATGTGCCACTTATGTGATGTGTAAACCGACTGAGGATCACCGTACATCCCCCTCCCTTTACTTATTTTGCATCATGTTTTGGGCTCATCATACATTCTGTCATTTTAAGCAATGTCAAGTTTCAAAAATGCACAATATAGTCATGTTTCAGCCAAAGAATAAAATCTCAGTAACATGTTGAGAGCATTTCTTTAGCATAGGAGGGAGCCTACTATTTGCAACAGGGGTACATAACAACATTGCAAACATCAGGACTATCATGACTGAGGACAGTATCATTGACCTGCCACCTGATTGTAGTGCAACTAATAACCTTGCACACAACCATGACTGAATTGCATTCACATCTTCAAAAGAAGTTTGAGGAATATTTACTATTTTGAATACCATTTGTAAAATTGGTTCCAGTGTGTCTTTTTCTTAAAGCAGGGAGTTGCCAACAGACAACTCCCTGCTTACAGAGAGTAACTTGTAATTTCAGGTTACCATGATATGGGCATACTACATCAAAAACTAAATAGACAAATTTACCATACTGTGACTTACTGAGTAACTTATCAACTTATTAGACTATGCTAGTTAGGTGCTGGAAGTGTATAGCAGCACACTGCAACACAGCATTAGGGGTCCATTGCAACAGATAAAAGTGTTGTGAAAATAGGAATGCTATGAAAAGCCCTAGTGGGCTGGAGAAGGGCACACTTCCCCCCCCCCCCCCCATAACAAAACCAAAAGAATACCTATTACAAAGAACAATTAAAGCAATCTGCTTATCCTAAGTAGATCACAATGACAACAAATCCCCACTGCCCTAACCCTTACCCAACCCCACTTATTTCCTATGAGTACCTCAATCTACACAAAGACTTACATCACTGTTACAACCCTTTTCAGTCGGTTTGTTTCCAAAGATAATCGAAATAAGCCTGTATTATCAGTTTGTAATTATTGTATAACATGTCATATTAATTGTAACATCATGTTGCAATGTATCCAATGATGTGACACAACTTACCCTGACAGAAGGGTAAATTGCAACCTGCAACAAAGAGGCAATCCATGGAGTTGCAGATTTCATCTCCCTAATATCTTCTTCATATCTTGTAGTTAATGAAATTTCCCAACATAATGATAAGCAAATAGTGACAAAAGACCACTTGAAGGTCAAGTGATCATAGCAGAAACAAGATGGTTTATACTCAAATGAACTTGACAACACATCCAGCCACAATTAATGGTTTAAATATAGCAACTACAGTATTATTCCAACAACAACATTGGTACATACCACTGCCATTATTGCAATGGTTACTATACTGTTTTTATTTTATCATATACTTCCTTCAGATCTTAATAATTTGAAATTCAGAAATTTATTAAGATGGAAGAGCCAAATATTAAAAGTAATTTAATATAACATCTTGAAATAGTAACCACTGTCGTTGGCTATTACTGCCACATTTCCAATTTACTTAATATTCAAGAGTAAAAATACTTGTAAACACAAATTCCATTTGCTTCAGATTGCTACTCTTAACAGATACAAAAATAATTTTGAACTAATTTTTTACAAAAGAAATTCTTTTTATCATTTTAATATCTCATTAAATGAACTACACATTAGAATTTTGAACAAAAGGAACATAATACTGTATTGTAATTCAACTCATTGCACACTTGCTACAGGTTAGCAAACTTCTGGTGAGTACGTACACATACTCACACCCTGACATACTTGATTCAACTGGAACTGTTGAAAATGGGTTTATACTCACAGATTTCAAAAGTTTTGTATTGGTGCTTATGCAAAATTCTGTACTGCCACTCATGAAAAACAAAGTATTTGTACCTATACTCAAACTTATACTCACAACCGAACATGCTTCACTTCTACTCATACTCATGGCATTTTACTCACAAATTGCTATTGATGCCTATCTCTTTTTTCTCTTTAAATTGAAACACATTGCATATGACACCAATAATAATGCAATAATGCCATTAAATCTAGAACAGCAATTTTTTGTTTATTTTTTTTTTCACTTAGATTTGACAGCCAGTCTCCTTCCCAACCTACCTAACAATTTCTCCAATGCTTACATTTTAAACCCAGCCTATTAAATGATACCTCCACTAGAATAAAATTCCTCCCGGCTTTCCAGGTTAGTTTCCATTATTTGAGCAAGTTCTTTAATCACCGTAGTACAAAGAAGCTGAATTTTTCACTTATATTATGTTGAGGATACACTACCTCCAAAAGTAACAGAGGGCAAACTAAGGCTAGTACACACTTGTAGTGATCTACTTTTCACATTGTACGATAAAATTTCATGGACATTAAAGTGTTTGCTCACAAAGTCACTCCTATTAATTGCAACAGGACCAGTGTTGAATAGGACACTTTTTGGGCAAAAATGTTTGACTAAAGCAGCCCTACAGACAAAGTGCATTTATGTAAACAGTCTTTGCTTGACTAGAACAGATAAGAAAATTTGTTAACTGTAAAAAGGAAACTACAATGTAAGGGCATGAAATTGTATACAGTGAGAGGATCAATGGAATTCTTACTCAAAAGTTTGGGTAGGATACCTCAGGCTGTTTGATATTACCCATGATCTCATCACACTCTCATTCAGAGATGTACACTTACTTCATCTGACAGCTGAAATGTTTATGAAATATTAAAACTGACTTGGGTGTCTGAGGAGACACCTCAGTAAATGACAATTTCTTATTTTAAAATTCAGCACTGTAAACCATTTAGTCATGCCTGTCAGAAGCAAACTTCTGGGGTAATGCTCTCAATCTCATTAATGAATCACTCTCAATCTTATTAATGAATCAATGTACTGAACTACAATCAGTATCCTCATTAGGTATGTCCTATCATTCAATAGGGAAGACTTTAATTTTTTTAATCCTTCTGTCATTAATTTCACACATGGCTTCTAGTGGCCATCTATTCTTTCCAACCTTTATGGCACACAACCTGTTTTGTAGCCAAAAACAGAATGGTGATGCTCCTTCTTAAATATATTCTTCAAAACGATCTTCAGGACATCAACTTAGCCACTGTGAAAATAAAATGAAACAGAAAGAAGATATCAGTCCCTGAAGATAGGCAAACAGCAAGAGTTGGTTTTATGTACAGACAACACCTAAAATGTCTGTGAAGGCATCCTCCGTCTTTCTTAAATTGGAGAACAGCTTTGTTTCAAATAATTATACACAGTATTCTGTCAATGGCATAGCCTTTCAACACAACATTCTTCTAGACTGAGCAATGAATCTTACTCCAGAAGAGGCCATGTATGGTGAGGAATACTTTTTCTGTGATGTATAATTTAATACCAGCATTTCAACTGACTGTATTTCGTTAATGAGTTGCACCTTGAAGACACCCTCTACAGAAATCTTGAAGAGAGATTGACTGTTGAAGAGAGATGCTCATGGTGTAACTACTTATTCTTCCACTTTCTCCACATCCTTTTTCTTAAGTAAAATGAACCACCAACATAATAAAACCTAACTGATTAACTTTTACATGAGTGTTATGTGTGGTCTTACAGCTTTACCTCTGTTTCAGCCCAAGGTCCTATATTGTCACTAGTATCAAACTCTGTCTCCTCACTACTCTCCTCTACTGCCTCCACATCTTCCTCCATACCGCCCTCTAGATCTGAGTTGTTTTCCACTCTCTGTAAGCCTTGCACTGCTTTAGTGTTACTGGGATCAAGGCTGATGAAAAAAAAAAAGAAACAACTTTATCATATGGAAAATAAGTAGGGTCTACACTTTTCAAAAAAGAAAATCAACAAGCATTTTTTCCAGCACTTTTAGAGGACCAATATGGTGGTATTCAACAAACAAAATTCAAGAACTTTTAACGCCTGCAAAATGACCTGTTCATATTTGAGCACTTCCAGGTTTTCAAGGCGGTATGTGAACCCTACATACTTTTATCTGAATTTCATCATTTGCACCCTAGTCATTTAAATACTATCAAATTTGCCAATTCAGATGCTCTAATTTTTCCACAAAATTCTGACACAATGATACAATATGATCACATTACAACTAGTGTTTGCATCGAGTTCAAAATTCAGAACCGGGTACCCGAACTCAATGGCCGGTCCGGTACCTGGGTACCCGAAAATATAACTTCTGTTAGGCTACAAGTTTGTTGTAAAGTCATAATAAGAAACTTTGCTTTGCACGTTGATATAATATAACACCAACATATCTTACATATGCAGACCTGCCAACATTTGAAAACTGGAAATAGGAACACAGTGGCGCAATTTTGGAGAATCCGCCGGCCTGGGGGTAGGGTCTAAGGGGAGGGGTTGTCCCCCTCCCCTTTGGAAATTTTTTGAAGTTTAAATACCCTTAGATTCAAAAAGGTGGTATATTTAAGGAATATGTATCAAATTTTTCAACAGGCAAAATTACAAATTTTTTAGGCTGTATTTAAAAAATTTGGATGATTGGTAGGCCTAGGCCTATGTCTGCTGGAATTGTAGCCTAAACAAAAATGCAAAAATCAACACACCCCATCACAGTGATAAGTCACTCTAAGGTTTTGTTAGTCTGTAATGGAAGCAAATTGAACTTTGAACTAGTTCCCGGCAGTGCTGATTAAATCCCTTTTTGCATTATAAGTGCACAAAATAAAACTTTCAGATCATGTTACTTGTTACTGTTAGGCTGGGCAGGCTAGGCTGCATGGTAATGTTAGTCATGTTACACACTTAGCCTAACACAAACTTTGTTTAGACCTTGGCCTATGTGAATGATTCTTGGCGGGGTTTACGCAATGTATTCAGAAAAAAAATCAAATAAAAAATTCCCACCTATTTCATAATCTCCGCGACTTTCGTAGTTCAAAAGTTAGACCTCAACGTAACCGTTAAGTTCAGGCCTAGCCTAGCCTAGATTGCACACATGTGCTATTTGGCTATGCCGCACTTTCGCTACGTTACCGTTAGTATGATACGGCGAACTACGGTACCGAAAAACGCCTGCAGGCTCGCAGCTTACTGTCCCAAAGTTTAATACTCAAAAATTTCGTTGCTGGTCTTCCGTTCAAAATTGAACACTGTCATAAGTACTTTGTTCAATCTTCAAATATTCTTTTTCATCCTTCTTAATCTCAAACAACAGCATTGCGATTAGTCCCACTGGTTATCAAACAAACATGCACATATACCGTATATGTACGTACCGCCACACGGACTTCGCGGTTGGTCCGTAGGCGCAGCTGTGGTGCTTTGTAAAGCATTAACTACAACGATAGTTACGGATATGTACTGTCAGTGTGCACATATCCTGAGACATTTTAGCGCGCACGCCGGATGTCGCATACATAATGCTGAAGTCTTGGTCATAGTGTTTACATATATGTACACGTAAAGCCCATACAAGTTCGATCCAGGAATCATTAATGAGGTGCGTGACATGCGTTTTAAATAATTATGTTGCAAGAATATTTCTTGTACTATTTTGGGGTGGGTGCTAGAAATCGGAACGTTCCGATTTTTTGCTATGTACGGACTCAAAAATCGGAACGGTTCCGATTAAATCGGAACGGTTGGCAGGTCTGCATATGGGCATGACAAGTGTTCTTAGGCGTGTGCGTGATAAATTTTGCCAGGAAAAAGTAACATGTTAGGTGTTCTGTCACACGTGCAATCTACATTAGTGAAACTTTGGATCCAGGTAGCAATTTCAGAACCGGGTCCTGACATCGTCAGTCGGGTACCCGGTGCAAACACTAGTTACAACTTTCTATGTATGTATAAAATCCACATCTGTATTCCAAAAATCCTTAAAGTATGTAAATACCTGAAAATCTGTAGATATGTAAATATAAGTAAAATAACAGCTTAATTGTATGATGTGAAAGTTTGGAACGGTCACTTTCTTTATTTATAATAAAATTTGCAATCAGTCTATGACCTTTCACTCAAAATCCACAGTCAGAAAATGGTTCTGAAATGATTACAGCTCATGCAGTATAAGTCATGAGTTGGCTTAAGTTTGTTTGAAATATCAGTTAAGCTTATTTAAAACAATCTACTTTCTCAGAAAGAAATCCTGCTCCTATGATTCAAATCATGCATTTAGCAGGAATTAGGTATGCTAATGTTCAACCTTACAACTTCATGAATGAACAAACAAAATTCATCAAGTGGCTCAAATATCCTTGCAATTACAGTAAAACCCCGTTTATCCGAACACATCGGGACCGAAGGTTGTTCGGATAACGAAAAAGTTCGGATAAACAAGGTTTCAAGTTTTTGCCTTAAGTACGGTACACTGAGTCCATATAAGACAGTGTGTCAACACACTTCCAAAATAATTCCGAAAAGGCTTAAAATTGCAGACAGAATCCCCCAAAATATTTAGTTACTATTTCTTGTGACCGATGATATCACAAATAAATTTTAAGACGTCTAAAACAGAGAGATTTTATTCCAAAAATTTGAGCCTTCGCTGGTCTGAATGATCAATGCTTTCTACACACTAAATGAATGTGAGTGCTGAAGAAAAGCTGTAACGATCTGGAGAGGTATCTATAGTTAAAAATTCTGCAAAAATTTCAAAAAATGTTAGAGACACATGTGTAGGAGACTCTCAAACAGCAGTTCGCAATGTTTTTGTAAGGTCTACTTTCATTATTTTTAGGTATGAAGCTCACTACGTTACTAACTTTTCAGATTTAGTGAAAGTAAGACTTACGCTAGCCTAACGTATTTTTGTATGAGAGGATATTGAGCCTATACCGACTCATGGCTCCTAACAAGAATGTCAAAGCAAATACATACGATATTTCTTCCAAATTTGACAAAGCGATAACAGATTGTGATAACAGATTGTTTTCCATGTCCACATGTCGGCTGTTTTAGCCATCGTGACATCTTTCCATTACTTTTAAAGTCCCGAGAAAAATTAGTGCATTTCTGCAAAAATTTACGTTGAATTTTGCCTTGTAAAGCACTTAAAACTTGGTGTATACTACTGTAATTGTGTTGACTATTATTGTTGTCAAATCTGACGGCTAGTTCGGATAAACGGGGTTTCGGATTAACGGGGTTCGGATAAATGGGGTTTTACTGTATTACATAAAAGTGGACATCCTCTTAAATTTATTTCCCATAACTGCATTTAATAGACACTGACGTTCCTTGTTTTGTTGCCAATATTTTCACATGAAGCTATCTAACCTGATAGCAATATTATAATGGTGTGATGCTCCCAGCAAGTCCTTTGTCTTGGCCAAAAGGTCTGCTAGCATCTGATGCAACTGACTGCTACTCTGTTGCTCGACATGTTTCCGCAACCTGTGACAATGGGACAGATGAATAACTTCCTGAAAGACAACCTCCATCAATTTATGTTTAAGTGTGCAGAATAGGTATGTTTCTTATGGTAGCATTAATGAACTCAACCATTTATGAAACATTCTGCAATAAACTGACAAAACCTTTCAGTGAAAGAATAATTTTTGTCCACCTTAACAGTTAAAAAGATGAAATGAATGCAGCCATACCTACTTACCTGGAAATACTTTACAGAAGCTAACTACTACCACAACTCTCTACCCAACATGCTTGTAACACTCTTTCTCTGAACTATGTACCCTTTAAACTTCTATCTGACCTCAACATCTGCAGCCTCTAGGGCTTGAATATCAAGAGCTCATTGATTAACCTCAACTGACTGGACTGACTGCATGGTCAAGTGGTTAGAGCATCCGACTTGCAGCCAGAAGGTCTGGGGTTCAACTCCTGGCTGGGTCATACCAAAAACTTTAACTGACTGGACTTACTGCATGGTCAAGTGGTTAGAGCATCCGACTTGCAGACGGAAGGTCTGGGGTTCAACTTCTGGCTGGGTCATACCAAAAACTTTAAAAATGGAACCTACTGCCATTATGCGTGGTGCTCAGCATAATCAATGGAGTAGGGAAAACAAGCCAGTGAGCCACAACCGGAAAAAAAGGCCGTGGCCGGCCTGACTTAAACCAATGGGTTAGAAACTGAGCCATAAAACCTCATCTAACTCTAACTAATCTGACTGGACCAAAATTTGAGCAACGAAACTGACTTTAGTCCAAAACATCAGTGAGGATGATAACATGGCCAGTATTTCATTACTTGCTTTAGGTTACAAATTTCAGCTCTCTTCACTGGGCCTAAACCTCCTCAAACTTAATCCCTCCTGCAAACACACTTGGCTCAGTGAGCTGGAAGAGTTCATTTTTGAAAGTCCCCCTTGAACACCTGACTATCCTATTGCAAGAGACTTCTGCATGAGTAGCTACATCATAGATCAATGGACAGGCACCTCACCTGAGTATGGTGGAAAGGGATGTGACTCACTACTCAGCTAACCAACTGGAGGGCATTCAAATAAAAATATTATCGTACAAATTTAGAGGGTGATACTAGCTTTTACATTGGGTTCCATTGGCATTGTACTCAGCACAAAAAGAGAGACTCCAGATACAAAGTAATATGAGATATCAAAAAAAGTCTATTCTATAGAAGAGCTTCAAAGTAAAGAGTCTAAACTGTGCAAGGTCTAGGTTCCATTTTTGAAGTCTTTGGTATGACTCGAATGCTATGAAGGAAAACTTCATACTACAAGCCAAAGCACAAAATTTCTAATCATCATGCAATTTAAATATTATGCTAAATAGGTGTGGAGTAATTGTCAGTCATAGGCAGAGGAATAATTCATTACTTGTCACTGTTATCACTATAAACTCACTTTTTTTTATCTACTACTTACTTCCAAAATGTCCTTTAACAGTGGATCGCACTACTTTTACTTGTAAAAGTACTAGTTTGGCAACCCTTGTATTAAACTTCATGATACAACTTAAAAACTTCTTTTAAAGGGTGGCATACTTACAATTCTATTGCACCATTAATATTATCCTGCTCTGTAAGGACATTAACAAGTAAATATACTGCCTCCAGGTATGTATCATCTTCTGCTAAGGCTTTCTCCAAAGAGGATTTTGCCTACATTGAAACAAGTGAAAGAAAATCACATTATTGCCCACATTGTGATACTGCTAGGGTTTGTGAATGCTGCCCTCTACTCACTGACATTAGTGGAGCCTGTCTACAGTATGTGACCTCACTTAGCCAATGTTTCAGCAGGAGTTGCACACAAGATTTGTCAGTCTTTGTACTTTGCAAGGGTTCCTGGACAACCCCCGGCAATTCCCACTCCGTTAATACCTCCGTGGATAACTCCCCCCAACACATTTCCCATCCCAGACAATTCCATCAACTATTCCAATTTCCCACCCAGGTCAATTTTCCAGTGAAGGAAGTTGTACGATTCGTAACTATCATGTGGTGGGAATTGACCAAGAGGGAATTGTCTACAGTAAGAACTGTATGAGAAAATTCTCCCAGGAGAAGAGGAGGTTCTCCGCAGGGAAATTTTCCACAGGACACTGTCTAATCACACTCTGTATGAAGTGATCTTATCAGCTAAGTGTTGAGTATTGAATCCAACCTTTGTGGTCATACATATGTATTTATCTAGTAAATATCATCTTTAATTATCCTGTGTTTTTCCTCCTCCTTATAATCAAGCTTTTTATGGTATTAGAGGCAACTTGTCTGTCACGTTTTCAACTGTGCTCCAGTGCAAAATGATGGAATATTTTTTAAACTTCTCTTTCAGATATGGCAACAAATAGAACCACACTTATTGAAATCATTTTTCAAAATAAAAGCACTTCACTATTTAATGTCTTGACAAAAAGCAGGTCATGTGTCATACAGAGGGCACTAACAGGGTTTGGCAAAACATTGTGATTCTACCTTTCATCGGGGCCTATGATGTTGTACAGCTACTGAAAAAACACAGACCTTACTGGCCTGACATTTGTAATGCATATTGTCTATCCACAAATAAATTGGCACACAATGCCTCTGCTTTTTAACATTCTAACTGGTCCAGCATAAAACATACTGGCCTCGAGCAACCAGCTAATTCACACCCTGGTTTAATAAATTTCAAACTTCAGAACCCAACATAAATTGTTGAAATTTTTAATTCAAGCTTTACCTTATCAAGAGTTAGTCTATCTTTCATGAAGACAGACGCTAAGGCTGTAAGAGTTCTTGGTGAGGAACCGAGGACATTGTACGAGTTACTGAAAGTTGTCATGGCTTCACGGATCCTGTTTGCTTTGATATAGCAATCCACAAGACCTACAAGAATAACAGATATGTGTGATTTTTTCTTTGTTCTCCCAAAAATGACGTAGTATGGAATTTATTACATCGAAAATTTAATCATTGTGAAACAATAACACAGGAAGATTTCTGCCAAAGCAAGAAAATATCGTAACTGTAACACCTTAAAAGCTGAAAGAGCACGTCTGCAACGTAAATTGTCATTGAAGTCAAAAATTGGAAAAAATGACGTATTAGTCACTTTATGCTATTTTGGAATCTTTTGTATGTACTTAAATTGTAAATTCTGTATTTAAATTTTAATTGTACTTAACTTGTTACAATAGCTCAAATATGAAAAGATCTCTTTCAAACCTTGGTGAGCTTCAAACCGATGGGGTGCATGTCTGACTGCTTCCCTGAAATGAAGGGTGGCCTCCAGGGTCCTGCCCATCTGAAGCAAAGCTCTTCCTTTCAGTAGAAGGGCCTCAATCTGGCCAAAACAGAGCTCATGAGCCTAAGTGATAAAACATAATTCTCAATTCACAAGAATGACATAGGAATTTCCATTTGATAAACAGCACACAAGTAGAAAATATTTTATAGAAAATTTACACATAAAGACTAAGATGACACAACTTCAGAATGTGGTGCTCAAACCAACAATGATATTAAGCCATTGCAAAGTACATGATGGACCTCACTACTGCAAGACTATTTTGTATGCATGAAAGATTTTACCAGGAAAGGACATGGTGCTTTTTTGTAGCAAAGATTTTACACTTTTCTCTTTTTTTGTGATAAGAGTGTATTTCTTGCTTCCATGTATTCACTCCTGGCAAAAACATCTATCAATGCATGTCTATGTTTAAGTGGGAAAACATCCACCAAGATTTACTAAATTTTGCCCATTTATATTGATTAGGTAATATCTTCAACTATTTATGTTACCTTGTTGGCAAAGTACACTGTCCTACAGGCTTTCCTTGGACCTGATATCAGTGCATGATAGCCCATTGCAATCCAGGGTTCTGGCTTTCTATCTGTAACTGACATCAGTTTGCTAGCAAGACTGCCAGGAAAAGAAGGGAAAAATAATGTTTCAATTGCACAAACTTCCCTCTTAAGTATTTCCAACACTGCTAGTGAGTTCATTCAGCTAATGAGATGGACAGAATTTCCCAAATTTCTTAACACTTCTGTATTAGACTGTGAAATGGTGTTCTTCTTTTTCAAAATACTAATAAAATATGCTTAGGTTGAATGGTCACATCAAACTGAATTTTTTGACCTTCTGAAGAAATTTATGCATCTGTGTGATTTCTTGATGAACAACTGATACCTCAGTTGCTTCAATCTTACTGTTCATAGTCTGTAGGCTTTATAGAGGTTTTTACAGAGACAGAGAAAACAACCAAATTTTTAGAAATTTACATTACATCCTATTTAATACCCCAAGAATCTTATGCATCCCTACTGTGAATGTATCCTGGGCACTAACATCTTGTTAACTGTAATAACATGTTATGTGGGCAACTAGCAAAATGATTGAAGATTGAAACAGTAGCTTGAATCTAAAGAAAAACAAAACATCAGTCATCAATGTGAAACTATGACAACACACCTACACCTAAACCCAGAATGCAAAAATGCATTGTGGTTTAGATGAATATAGCACTTAATGTGTAATCCCAAATAATGCCAAGCTGTCCTGTTTCTTTCAGTCATTGGATGAATGTGATCTTAAAGTGCTGGTAAATTACAGTTTCATGTTCATATTTGACCTTGGGAATTCTCGGGAATTTTTGCTTAATGGCCTTTGGTGATTTCAGCTGGCCTCTGATTTCTGACAAAACTTACAGGAGTTTTCTGATGGATTAAATGCAACACCATGGGAAGTATCCAGCCTTCCTAACTTGAGCTATCTTGTAAACAAGGTTTTTTCAGAGTTTGACCCCTGGTGACCCCAAATGACCTTTGACCTCCACCAAAAACAATAGGGTTCTTCCTCTCACCATAATGCATCCACACACCAAGTATGAAATCTATCCAAGCTTCCTATCTTGAGATATCATGTAAACAAGGTTTTCAGAGTTTGACCCCTGGTGACCCCAAATGACCTTTGACCTCCACCAAAAACAATAGAGTTTTTTCTCTCACCATAATGCATCCACACACCAAGTATGAAATCTATCCAAGCTTCCTACCTTGAGATATGGTTTAAACAAGTTTTTCAGAGTTTGACCCCTGGTGACCCCAAATGACCTTTGACCTCCACCAAAAAACAGGTTCTTCCTCTCACCATAATGCATTCACACACCAAGTATGAAATCTATCCAATCTTCCTAACTTGAGATATCATGTAAACAAGGTTTTTAGAGTTTGACCCCTGGTGACCCTAAATGACCTTTGACATCCACCAAAAACCATAGGATTCTTCCTCTTATCATAAGGCATCAACACACCAAGTATGAAATCTATCCAAGCTTTCTAACTTGAGATATCATGTAAACAATGTGTTCAGAGTTTGACCCCTGGTGACCCCAAATGACCTTTGACCTCCACCAAAAAGAATAGGCTTCTTCCTCGCACCATAATGCATCTTCACACCATGGATAATCTATCCAAGCTTCCTACCTTGAGAAATCGTGTAAACAAGGTTTTCAGAGTTTGACCCCTGGTGACCCCAAATAATCTTTGACCTCCATCAAAAACAATAATGTTCTTCCTCTCAATATGGAACATCTACCTACCAACTTTGAGAACTGTCAGAGTTTCCCTTCTTGAGGTATAGTGTAAACAAGAAAAGTGTCACAAACACACACACACATACGCACATTCATTGCCTTACGGGGTACATACATACACACACATGCCATCATGACTGCATAGGTTTCTCTTTTCATCAAAACCAACAATGAATTAACATGACTTAATCTCACAAACTAAATGTAGGACTTGAAACTTTCCACAGAATGCTCAGGATAGGTTCCTGTTTAACGTAACAAATAAAGTTGGTTCTGAACCATTCTTTCAGTGGCTACATTTGATCTTTCCCGCTCTGCATTTCCCACTCTAACAGCACTTTAGCATGTGCGTCAATGATTGGTCACATGGAGAGTGCCACATTCAGTAAGGGCAGCAGATTGATATACTGTACAAGAGAAACCTTCTAAAATTGACCAAACCTTTGAAGCTCCATAGATTTCTTTTCCTTGTGAAGGATGAATGCATAAAAGTCCATTCCAGTAGTATTCAAAGGATCCACACAATGGATTCTTTGATAGACTAAGCCAGCATTGGTATAATCTCCTAACAAGAAGTAATTCTCTGCCAAACAACAAAGAACGTTGATGTTGTCTCGTAATACAGTCTGAGGAAGGAATATCAACAGAGAGGCACTGAATCAGGAACATACTCAAATCATCCACTCAAGAGGATTGGATGTAACTTACAATGTTACTGATGCAGCTACTTGTACAAAGTGTTCTACAATATGTTGATAAATTAAAGTTCTTTTCAAAACTTCTTGAAGAAGACTAGGGTGCACTAAAGAAGACACAGGGGATGTTGAATTATCATGAGATCAAATAATACACTATTTTGCAGATTCTTCAAAGAGAACCCAACCAATTAGTCTGCAGAGGGAGGGGGTTGTGGTCCAGTTACAACAATGGCCCCACATCCTCCTTAGAAAGTCTTGTTTTTCTAGCATGATTATAAAGATATCTTTCGTTACAAATGTAGTACCTGAGTACTATAATGCTCTAGTAAAGTTCAAAATACAGAAAGTTCTTTTACTTTTGGTATTTATACCTTTCTCCCATGAGGGCTTTGACCAGGACAACACTACTTGAACAATTAGGGCAGGCCCCTGGACCCCACATGACCACCCTTTTCTTCATTCCACCTTCCAGAACTCTACCTATGGCTCTTATTTTAATACTTGAAAGAACATACCCCTGTTTCAAGGCTTTTAAATGTGCTCACAGCTTTTGCATACTCTTTACTGGCACTGTAGGCATGACCTTTTAACCAAAAGTTGAGCCTGAATTGAAAAGAAGTAGAAAAGAGAAAACTTGCTAAAACAATAAAAACTATCCAATGAAAAAGTGAAAAAGATATTTACCTTCCCATCCCTCTCCATATCAGCACAATAAGCCTCTGTATCCTTTATTCATGTAAAAATGAGTTCCAAAATTTTGGAATTGATATCAAATAATTTTATTTTTGTTTTGTTCTTAACCCAATCTACCATAACAATTCAGTTCTGGCATTACAATAAAACATTTTTTTCTCTGTTTTACTTTAATCAATAGACCTGTCAGGGTTTCCATCAGAGGGGGGAAAGGGGGGATTTGTCCCCACCTTTCCAGAATCCCCCCCCCCCCCCTCATTTCCATAAAAATGTAAAAAAATTTCAACATTTTAGTTTCTTGCTTTTTGAAGAGGACACTTTTGCAGCAATGCTTGAACTTACATAAATAAATGACCTTTAAAACCCTTCATATTGCACCTTAAAGGGGCCTTGAAGCAAGCATTTGCCCCCCTGAACCCACTTGTAACTTTGGTTAAGGACTGCATCAATTTGGACTCAGGGTTTAGCAGTAATAAATCTCCTCCTTTTCTGAATTTCTGGCAGAATCCCTGCCTGAAATATTTTAAAGTAATACACCACCCAGATATAAACTAACCTGAAGTTCTCCCTTAAGTATCCTGTATACAACAAAGGCTTTATGTGGGGTCAAAAGATGCATGGATAAAGTTGTAACTGTTCCGTTTGGTTTACAACAAATCATTACTTTAAGTGGAAATTTCCACATCAGGAAAGCTACTGTACATTTGTAATAAAAACTTTTTGTTATGTGAACAAGCAGTTTAGTATTCTCTGTAATCTGTACAGTCTCATTTTCCCTTTCATTATTTTTCTCAAGGACACCACCCCCTGTGGGCTGGGGATTGTAAAATATGCCCATGGTATTTCCCGCCTGTCGTAAGAGGCGACTAAAGGGAAGGACTTGCACCGTATTTAAACTTTGCTTGACACTATATAATACATTTGTGGTGGTGTGTCGTTAAATTTCATCTAACTAACTCAAGGACACCATGACCAGTACACCACTTGTCTTAATAGTTTCCAAATATTGTTTGAAAACTTGATGAAGTTCTATCCATGTCATTATTAATTCTGTCTACCCTGCACTGTCGCTGAAGAATAAGTTTATTTCAAACTGCTGGGTACACAAGTTAAGTCACTTATACCTGTAGTAAGTGTGGCGACAACTTCTTTTACTTTCTTGTACTGTAGCTACTGTACACAATAAAACAACACAATATCACAAGGACTTTACCACAATACTGCTAGGTATACAATAAAGTTAGTATTTTTATGTCAATGACTTTGTAACCTTACTGTAAGATTCACAATTATACTGTAACAATGACTAACTACCTCACTTCCATGAACACAATGAACGTAACTTTTTATTCGACAATGTTGCACATTTTTTGCTCACTCTCCCAGCCATGTTCATGTCACACAACATTCAATATGTAATGCCCAATGGCTGATGGGGTACCATGTTGGCATGTATGAAAATAAGTTACAATCAATTTTTATTTCATTACCTTGTTATGTTCATCCAGACATATACAATGCATAGGAATGTCATGTGACTTTGTTGTTGGTGTCCAAAGAAAGCTTTCAATGTGTCCTATTCAATGGTTCAGAAAACTCAGTATCTGACCTTATGAAACTACGTCATCACCTAAACGATAACTCATATCAGAAGACATGCTGCCCTGACTGCATGCAAAACAGTTTGTACATGTGTGCTTTCTGCATAGGCACCCTTCTAGTTCTGTTTTTATAACAGGGTTTCTGCATTTTCTGGGCAATCAATTTTCTTGACTTTTCCATGACTTTCCCAGTACCAAATAAACAATTTCCATGACCTTTTCGGAAATTTTTGGCGATCAGGCAGTATTGAATTTGAGGTGAAGAGAATCAATTTTGATATGAGGAATGAGAGTACATTTTGATATTAGAAGTGAGAATGGAACTATGTCATTTTCTGAAAATTTCCATGATTTTTGAAGGACTTCAGACAATTTCCCTCAATTTCAAGACTTTACCACGCCTTGAAATAATATTCCATATTTTCATGACTTTTCCAGGTCTTCCATGACAGCAGGAATCCTGTTATAACCCTGTGAGATCATATGCGTCTATATGGCCAATGGCTTACATATGATTTGCCATGACGCACCACATGTCCCTTTTCCTTAGAGTATACAGCATTTGTTGGATCTTGTAAATGCTTACCATTCTAGCTGACCAGCATTTGGAAAGCTACTAATAGTAAGTGAGGCCACCTCTGTTCCTTTCACACCAAGAGAAAATAACCCAATAGCAGCATGAAGACCTAGTGGACATTGCCTGCAAGAAGGTACACAAAGTTGACCAACTGTATCAATTCTTCATCAATCATTCATCAATCAATCATCAATTACTGATTCAGACAATGCCCTGAAAATGTTATTTAAGATTGTAGGAAAAAAAAAAAACAACTCAAACTTTACTTTCCAGAATTATACACCTCAAATGACAATGTTATGTCAATAAAAACATGTAGTTATTTGAACATTCATAGTACTTTTTCTCACTGCTAAAAATTTAATTCATTACTAAAAGGCAAGGCTAACTACAAGAACAAAAGATACAATAACATGAAATAAGGTTTCCATCTGTCAGAGGTTACTATACGAAAAAGCTGCAGACATACAGTAATGTTTTGCTGTTTATTTGCTCTCATTCAAATCAGTCTAATACATAAACATTTACAAATTCATTAAGTTTACTTATTCTGAGCTATACATACCTTAGCACTTCTTTATAAGCAGTCGTTGCGGGTCTTTCTTTGCCAAACTGTTCATAAAGCTTCGCTAAGGCCATGTTCACTTTAGGCTTCCTTAACTTGGCAGGTATAGCTTCAAGCTATCAAACAAGAGAAGTCAACATGAATCAGTAAAAAGATTCGTGCAGCAATACATTACAATCTGAAGGGAATCTTGGAAGTTTTGAAACTCCTTCAAGTTAAATACTTTCATTGTCTCTACAGAAAACACTTCACAAAAATAAGTTACACTCACTGTTGTAATGGCCTCTCTGTAATTCTTCAATTTCACTAGACATTTGTGAATCTTATAACGGACATCAATTTCAGATGGGAGGCCCTCAGTATTCCAAGACTGTTGAAGGATCTTTTGACGAGGGTCTTGTGTTTTATCCTTTGTTTTCTGAAATGCCTTTTTTATTTGGATGGCTTCTTCATATACACTCTAAATGGAGAAAATCAGACCACAAAATAGTTAAAGTATATAACAAAAGCAATGCATTAAGGAATTACTACCTAGGTTCTCACATGGTGGTCTGTGGGCCATTTGCAATCTATGAGGTGTACTTATAAGGCTTGGCCCATATTCCAACAGTAAAAAATTTAAATAAGAAATCAAGCCATGTGACTGAGTTCTGGAAAACACCAAATACAAAAGAAAAACTCCAGTGAAAGTGGCCTACAGTCTAAAACACATAAAAAAATCCTGGCCCACTGCATACTATTTGCTACACAAAACTCAGTTCATCTTGAATATAGTACACTTTTATACACCAATGATTGTCTCTAAATTATACTCCTCATCATAGGCATATATGGCAAAACATTCCACAAGGGGCCAGAAGTTGTTTGCCCTGTAATGTTCTCTAATTGGCATATATGATGATGATATGAATTTTACCTTTAAGGGGATATGGCATCCCCCCCCCCCCCCCCAACCAGAAGTTACTAGCAACTTTCTGCCCAAATATATTTAGGAATAGCCGTAGAGTTCTAAATGCAGTTGATAATTGCAATTTGATTGTCATTCATTCAAACAATACAGCCCCACTTTGATTGGTCAACAATGACTTGTACAGTCAGTTGTGTTCCCAATTAAACTCTCACACACTTGTTTGACAATATTGCCTGGAGCAATTTTAACTCTGTGGATCTGTCGTGGTGGTTTCATTTAAACTGGAGGGGTTAGAAGTAAACTTAGTAAGGAGAACTGTTACTGTCTGGGGTGAGATTAGAGAGCCTTTAAACCACGACATTCTTTTTCTTGTCATATCCCTATCTTCTTCATGGTTATCCCAACGTGCTCCACAATTTATGATACTGAATCATACTGTACTGGGAAATAGTTATTCCACCCTGCTGCTGTATATTTATACTGAATTTTTACCTCTGCTTTCCTGTACTCTTCTTGATCATAAAGTGCATCAGCATAGTAAACAAAGAGTTGATATTTTTCAGCTGGATTTAAGAAATCTGGATTGTGACTGCATACACTTTTCATCAAGCTCCCCTGAAAAATGAAGGAGAGAAGATAGGGTGATGTTAAACACACACAAAAGAAATTTCACAGAGAATACTTGCATCTGCATTAATGTACCATAATCTGTAAATTTTATCACTTTGTACACAGTGTTCTACACTTTGAAAAAGTACTCTCTAGTAAGCAGTTAAAATAGCACCTAGGCTGAGACAAGCAGCCTCACACATCCTGATTTCATGATCTCACAGCCCTTGGGTGGGGAAAGTCATTTGAAATTAAAGTATCTTACCAAATAACATTTCAAAACGAACTGATTAAAGGAGCTTTGGCATCCCCCAAATATATATTTAGACCAAACAGCACCATGCTGGTTGGTAATGATGACTTGGACAGTCAGTTGTTTCCTACAGTATTTTCGCTCACAGTCACACAAAGTTTGCTTTTCAATATTGCCTTGAGTAACGGAAAATAAAGTGCAGGCTAACGTGGCTCTGTCTTGGAAGTTTTCTACTACCAGACAGTTGTTTGTGTTTAAATTGTGTTTAGATAGAAGTTAGGTTAGTTGGGAGTATTGCTACTGTCTGGGGTGAACTTTGAGGGCCTTTAATGAGCAATCAGTCCAGCAATCCTTGCATCACAAATACAGAACGCCATTTGTACATCACTCTTTCCTGGTCTTCAACCACTTTTCCAGCTCAAGCTGAGGGCAGGTGAGTACCCTTTTTCTGCAATATTGTCCAACACCATCAGATCTGCAGCAAAAAGGTACACCTCTATGTTCCAACATCTTAATGTTTCAACACCTTGAAGTTGCGAGACTATACTGTACATACAGTATGCAGACACAGAGCCACATTTCTGTTTTCATTCACAGAGAGGTTGAGATACTTGGCTTCTTTCTTGTACTCTTTTTCTGGCCATGTTCCTAACCTTACCCCTAACCCTGTCCAAGTAACACTTACCTCCTTACCCTAACTTACAAGGTGTCAGAATACAGACTTCAAAACAAAGAGATGTCAGAACATTGAACAGTCAATGCAACAGGACCTGACTTGAACAACATTGCCACTAATTTGAAAATGAAGCACCAACTTCAAACTAGCTTGGGTGACTTCAATCAATAGCCTCAAAACTACAGCTCTATGAGGCCAAGAAAAAATTGTAGTTTCTTGTCCCTGCTAGCATTCTGTCTCCTTCCACATCAATTTCTTTTTTTTTGGGGGGGGGGGGGAGGGGGGGATTTTCACACTGTGAACTGTCAAAACAATCAGTTTTTAGGCTTACCACACCAATTCCCCAGCTAGTCATGTAAATCATCTCTGCAGGTTAATTGTAAAAAGCCCACCTATGAATACCTCACACTTAACATTTTTTTGTCATGTAGTGCCTTTAAAAATCACATGTTCCAGCAGTGACCTTACAGTATGTGATGTATTTATCAAATTTATCAAACTTAAGGTTTGCCATATTGGATACACTAAGTCTGCTACAAATCGTGCCTGCATCCTTCCTTTTCCTGAAAAGTTAGGACAAGATACTAATGTGACTCAGGGAAAGCCAGGGGGGGGGGGAGTGGGAGGGGAGGGCCTGTTACAGTACTTCATCACTATAATTACTGTATTTCCTGCTTGAGCATTACCACAAAACTTTCTTAACATGTCTCCTGAACTCAAAAGTGCTAAAAACTTAGCTAAAAGTCAAAGGAGCTTTGGCAAGATAATACTATACAGTACCATTTGTCCACCACTGTTTGGTGGAGGTATACAAAATTGCAACTTTAACCTCATGCATAGGTTCCTGTATTATAAAATGATCAAGCCAAAACTAATTCACAGCAGTTTAAATATCCCTTCTTGAGATATTCCCTCAAAAAAATATTTGTTCATAATTCATATATACTTTTTCCAGGAACAACTTATGATTGATAACCTGGTTAACAAGGCAAAAAAAAGGTGGAACATGCAAAACAAAATAATCCTTATCTTCAAAATACAGTACCCGCACATCTGTGATTTCAACCACAAACTGATCTACAGTAGTCACTGACCATTGTGAACTTGTTCACAACAAGCTGCCTAGATCTACAGTAGCTAAAATGACACATTTAATATTCAAGATGAAGGCAAAACCTAGGTTTATAATAAAATAAAGAAATGTGATGGGTATTATGTCTTTAATCTAGGATTGTTTGCCTAAGCATCATTCAGATAAAGGCAAACTTTATAGTCTATGTCAACATGGTTTCCTACCCAGTACAGTACAGTGTATCTTATTTTCCTACTTTACTGAGCTTTTTTGAGGATTCTCCTTAAAACCTCTTCATTCTGGTCACAGTGTTGTTGTGACTTACGTCCATTTTCAAAAAGAAAGAAAAAAAAAAGCATTCTCTCAAGTCCCATTGCATAGTTGAATGGTGAATCTGCATAAGGTTGGGTGGGGAATATTCAACCGCCAGGATAACCGTGAGGGCAACACTTTTGATTGGGCTTATACTTAAATAAATCTGGGCACCCTGGAATTGGCCATATTAGTGCATGTAGCAGGTCACAAATGGCCTGCAGGCCACACTTGAGAACCTAGGCTTCCTATAGGAAGGCAAATGAGGAGAAGGATATTTCACTGCTATAAACTGACTTGGATACCTGTAGTCTCAGTCTGGCAAATGTCATTCACTGCAGATAAATGCAAAGCTGTCCATTTTAGTACACACACACATACACACACACCCACACACACACACATGCCAACCTGCCCCCTGTGGGCTGGGGGTTGTAGAATAAGCCCAAGGTATTTCCCCCCATTGTAAGAGGCGACTAAAGGGAAGGACTTGCACCGTATTTGAAACCGTATTTAACCTTTACCTTTTTATCTGGTTGACACTATATAACACATTCGTGTTGATGTGTCGTTAAATCTTATCTAACTAACACACGCCAACCTGACTACATTGGTTCCTTTTGATAATGCAAGGAACCAAAAACACCTCAATTAATGGTTTACTTTGTCATTATTATGCAAATCAACCCAGTGTCATGTGTGAAGTGCTAAGGTACCACTGTTGACACTGTACATGTTCATGGAAAGTTACGAACCGAACCATGCTGTTTAGGAATGCACAAGCAGAGTTCTCCACTGGTCTGTTTTCTGTCCGGGGGCTCTTGTAATGGCCGTCCTGGGGGAGGGTCTAGGGGAGGAGGTGTCCCCCTCCCCTTTGGGAAAATTTTGACAATTTAGGAGGGCTTAGATCGCAAATGGTGCAATCTACGGCCTTGTTCTTTTCCTTCCCTATGTGTTCAAATCTGGGCATTTTGTGGTAATTTTTTCTTTTGCAAATTGCATTTTCTTAATATCTTTGACTTTAGTTGCAGGTCTGAAGCTCCAGTTTCCACTTGGACGTATTCAAGAATGAAGTCACTTTAATGGAAATTTCGGGTGAAAATCGGGAAATCTAGGGGACAGTTCAATTGAATGGTTTCGTTTAGTGTATGAGTTTGATGGTAACGGATTCCTACTGTGGAAACATATGAAAGAAATGCAGTAGCCAAAGTGCATATTGAATGATATAAGAGCTCAGGTGCAAGTGAGCTTGGTTTGCATCTCCGATGTTTTATTATTCATTGCTTGTCATGAGTATTTGAAATCAAATATAAAAGGCAGTCAAATGACTAAGTTGTGGTGTTTGTGGTTGAGTGTACAGACTTCTTGACCGGGCGGGTCAATTTTCTGTGCGGGCGGCAAAGTTTTGTCCGGGCGCTAAAGTAGTGTGGCAAATTTTGTACGGGCGGAGCCCCCGGACAAAACATCTAGTGGAGAACACAGCACAAGATATCCGGTCCAGCCGGACTATCTGGCTGGATAATGAAAAATTATCCCATTCCGGCCGATCTTTGCAGAAATCCGGCCAGATTTTTCTCAAATTCTAGCCAGAGTTACCTCCTTGCTTGCCAAGATCAGGCCCCCACAGCTTGATGCACGGTTTAGCATCTGTCTGCACAAAAAATTGCTGGTCATACATCTGGCCGCAATTAAGATGCCAACTGGCCATGGTCAGGATGTTACGAGGCAAAAGGTAGGCCTACCTGAAAGCTAACGCAAAACTCATTCCCGACAGTGCCCGTTTGGCAGCAAGACCTGACCAACATTTGACCGTGCAGACGTCTGTGAATCTGGCTCATGACTGCACATCAGATGAGAAATAACAAGTTACTTGCCCGCACAAAATGCAAATTCTCCAGTCTGGGATGCGCTCATGCTCCAATGGGGATTCAAAGTTTAGGTTGCAAGATAAACAGTGTCACATCGCATCCACACAGCAGCAGGATGCTAGGTGGTGTTCAAGAGTGGCCCTGTATTCTATAGTTGTACCTAGTATCGATCGTATGCGATAAAGTGACACAAAATATCCCAACGTATTTCATTTTTATGTTTTACCTGGAGTTCTACCAAATTCTCAGGAGGACAACCAAATTTTTTAGGACAACCAGTCTCATTTGAAATTCACTGAGTGGGGCATTGGCCTATGTTCTGAATATTTCTTAGCCTTAACCATTCATTAAAAAAGGGAGTAAAAAGTTTTCCTAAACAGCTATAGGGCCTAATGGGTGGTACTGTGATTATTAACATCAACATTATCTTCTCATGGTCTTCATTAAAAAAGGGAGTAAAAAGTTTTCCTAAACAGCTACAGTATAGGGCCTAAATGGGTAGTACTGTGATTATTAACATCCACATTGTCTTCCCATGGTCTGATGGTCTTCCCATTGAATTTTACAAATTTTTCTTTAATGATATTCACAAAAATTTGCTTGATTGTTTTAATTATTGTTTTCATAAGGGCAAGCTTTCACCTGATCAAAGAAGTGGTATCATTAATCTTATTCCTAAAGCTGATAAGAACCCATCCTTTTTAAAAAATTGGAGACCTATCTCTTTACTGAACACTGATTACAAAATCCTTACTAAATATATTGCAAGTCGCATGAAAAAGGTTTTACCCAACATTATTCACAGCAACCAAACTGGCTTTCTTCCTGGGCGTTACATTGGTGAGAATATCCGCCTTGCAATCGATGTGATAGACTATATGAATAAGAAGAATATTCCTGGGCTTATGTTTTTAATAGACTTTCATAAGGCCTTTGATAGTCTTGAATGGTCTTTTATCTTCAAAACACTTCAATTTTTTAACTTCGGGCCAGATCTTATTCATTGGGTTAAGACCTTTTATACATATATTTCTTCTTGTGTTGTTAATAATGGACATGCTTCTAGCTTTTCTAACCTGGGCCGTGGTGTACGTCAAGGATGCCCATTAAGTCCTCTTTTGTACATTATATGTGGAGAAATTTTGAGTCTTCTTCTCAGAAATGATAATGATATTAAGGGCATCATTGTTAAGGACACTGAAATTATTGTAAGTGCATATGCAGATGATACAACTCTTTACTTGAAAGATGTAAGTTCACTCAAACAAGCTATCAAGATCCTCAAAAATTTTGAATCGAAATCTGGGCTTACAATTAATTTAGAGAAATCCGAGCTGATTGCACTTGGGTCGTTCCGCCAAAACATTCACAATGTTAAGAATATTGGAGTGGTTTTTACATCTGGCCCTGTTAAGCTACTGGGTGTGACTTTGACCCCAGACCTGAAAGATCTGTTTGAATTTTGTTCCTAAGTTAGAGAAGCTGAAAAGCGTTCTTAGAGTCTGGTCAATGAGAGATATGACACCTTTGGGAAAAATTACAATTGTTAAAACTCTAGGTCTTTCCCAACTTATTTTCCTTTTTTCAGTGTTGCCTAAACCCCCACATGAATTTTTAAGAGAATTAGACAATGTATTATAAAAGTTTATTTGGTCAAGTAAACCAGATAAAATAAGTCGAAATACTATTGTTGGCGATTTTGCATGGGGCGGGCTAAAGATGATGCATATTCCTTCAGTTCTAAATGGTCTTAGGGTGGCTTGGGTAAAACGCTTGTAAGATGACAATAACAAGGGCAATTGGAAGTGTTTTTATAAACAGCAGCCTGAGCCTTTTGGAGGAAACTTAATCTGACACTGCAATATTAGTCCAAGGGACCGTTCCCTTAATGAGATTGATAACAGATTTGTTAAAGAAGTAGTTACGGCTTGGTTTATAGTGGCTTATGATTCATCTAGTGTTAATCTTCGTGAACAAATTTCATGGAATAATTCTGCTGTTAAAATTAGTAATCACATTGTCTTCTGGAAAAGTTGGTATGAAAAAGGTCTTCAGAGTTTTAAAGATCTCTTGTCCGAGAATGGTAATTTTCTTTCATTTATTGAGTTCGAAAATAAGTATAATTTGCATGTCAATTTTTTGGACTACTGTTCACTGGTATATGTAATCCCACAATCATGTAAAAGAAGCGTCAGAATGGTAGGGAGTGATGCTAGTGATAAAAGTCTTCAAGATATTACCCTTTTTAGGCTCCATAAATCCAAGAGGGTGTGTAAATTGGTTCATGACATTTGTGTCCAAAAAATTTTAAACCTTCAACTTCCGAAATAAAGTGGGCTTTTGATTTAAATGTGTGGGATCTGAATTGGAATGGGATTTATCTTAGCTCTTTTAAATCGTCATCGTCTCCCAGACTACGGTATTTCCAGTTTAAGCTTCTTCATAGGTATCTAGCAGTCAATAAATTACAAGCTCAAATGGGCATTGTAAACTCGGATCTCTGTACCTTTTGTAAGGAGGAGACCGAAGATATTTGGCACCTTTTGGGATTGCATTTTCGTAGCTCCTTTTTGGGAGGAAGTTCAAGTAAACCTTCTTGGAAATGTTTTTAATTTAACTAGAAGGGACATTATTTTTGGACTTTTTGATGCTGGAAATTTTAAGTATAATCTTGTGATCCTCCATGCGAAATATTGTTTATACCTGTAAATGGAAAGAAGTCAAACCTAGTTACAAAGCTTTAGTGAATATTTTAAGATCGTGTCGAGGAATAAAAAATCTTGATTCACTGCCTGTAGGATAATTTTTGTTTGTCATTGTGGATTATGTATTTGGTTTATTTTGTTGATTGTTTGTTGTTGTATCGTTTTGACTTGATGGAATAAATATATATATACATGTTAAAAAAATAAAAAAAAAGAAAAAAAAACATCGACATTGTTCGTCTATTGACATGTATAGTAAGTGGCTCTAAGTTCGAAAGGGTTCTAAATTTGAACACCCTTAGCACATACAGGTGTACATCAATTACTGTACGAGCATGCACTATTTCACCATGGCTACCACCGAAGATGTCAATTCCTAGAACCTGACGAACCTCCAACTGTTTTCGAAGAAAAATGACTTGTATGAATGTAAGTATTCACTTAAAACCATTAAAAAATAAACTTAACTTCTCCTTAACCATAGCACTTTCAAGTTACCTTCAAGACACTGTGATTTGAAGTCAAAATGTGAATAAAATGTGATCCTCCATACGAATATTGCGACGTTTTCTTGTCATCTGCAGAGATAAGTGCCTAGAGGGCCAAAGGTCAATACATAGACATATTGGGTGGAGCCTTAGCCGTTTAAAGACTGCCTTAATTTCCATAAATGGAATGATGACAACTTAGGGGACATTAACATTATTTAACTGAGTAAAGGTGTAAAGCAGTATTATACAGAGGATAATTACGGGACAAGGGATAGGTTAGAAATATTGGAAACAATTTTATTTTTAAATGGGGTCCCAAAAGGTAAATTGTTTTCTTTTGAGGCCTGGCCTAAATCTTGCTTATAGGGGATTATACAGTACTGCCACAAAGATCAGCACGCACTGAGTTGATTGTCAACTCAATGCTGTTTGATCAAGCAGTTGAACCTTTAGGATTTTCAGCTGGATTCAACTTAGTTAGCACCTCCCACTGGTGGGACTTCCTTTTGAAGTCAGGTCTATTGTTCAGAAATTATCCACATATCCTCCCTATTTCTCAACACAAGGCTATTAACAAACAACAGTCCAGTATCAAGCACAAGTTAACTGATCAAAACATGTAACAAGATTAACTTCTGTGAGAGGGAGAAAGTACTACCACAAAGTACATTCATTAAACAATCCCCTTAATGATACAAAAGAAATTCTTCTGGAGGACACAAAGAGGATTAGGGACATGATGAATGGGTGAACTAGTTGAGGACTAGGGCCATCCTGGACTGACATGACTGACTTGTTACCATGGTTCTATTGAAATTCACAATGAAAAATGTAGTTAATCAACAGCTGTGGGTCAACTAATATTAAACTCATGTTCATGAGTTGAAAACGTGCCAGACTTTCTGGCGGTACTGTAGGCCTAGGCCCATGTTCCTGGCACTTCTAGGACATCGAGACTTGCACCTGATTAAGTTTCTGGTGCGAAATTTAAACCAAATGGTAGCAGCAACTTGTCCCTTACTTAACTTCTTTCCATCTTGTTTTTGCTATCTAATTTCAGACCAAGAGATACCAACAGTATGGCAGCCAAAATATGGCAAGTGCCAATCTTGTCAGGAAAAAGTGATGGGCCATCAGAAAATCTGCTAAGCTTTGTGGTGTGCCTGTTACAAGCCTCTTTGATAAAATTAAGGGGCGAAGTCAAATTGGAACGAGCTTGGGAAAACTGACCCTTCTGTCAAGGCACGAGGAGGAACTTCTCGTGAAGCACGTCAAGCCTCTCGCTTCTGTTCGGTACCCCCTTAGCAAGACAACATTCCTTCGCCTGGTCACCAACAGTTGCATTTTCATTGTGTCTTGTGAAGACCAGCCACTGAGTAAAGACTAAAAAGATTCCTGAGAAGATGGCAAGAGCTGAAACTGGCAAGACCACAAAAGCTGGGAATGAGAAAGGACCAGGCTGTTTCGAAAGAAACAGTTTCTTCGTATTTTGATGAACCAGAAACAATTTTACAGAAATATATGAATCACAAACCTCATCTCATTTTTAACATCGATGAGACTGGTTTTCAAACTGACCACACCCCAGGGAAGTGCATCGTACTGTACCAAGAAAACTTCGCCCTCTAAACACCGTAGCAACAGGAAAAGGTCCTATAACAACAGTCCTGGCTACTGGAAGTGCAGGTGGATACTGCATCCTACCCCTTTTTGTCTTCATAGGGGAAAATGTTATTTGAAGAACTCAAGCAAGGTGCATACCCAGGCAGCAGTTTTTACTTGTCTGACAGTGGATGAAGTAACGGTGAAATAGCAGAGATCTACTCAACATGTCCTCCTTCTCTATGATGGTCACAAATCTCACATATCTGTGCCCTGAACTAAGTTTGCTAAATCACACAACATTATCCTTGTTTTGTGCTTCCACCGCCTACTAGCCATGTCTTGCAACCTTTAGATAAGGGGATTTTTAGACCACTTAAGTCATACTTAACTATGAGGGTGAGAAATTGTTGCACCAAAAATCCAGGAAGGGTTATAACTAGATATGACATGACAGTTCTTATTTCCAAATGCTATGCAAATGCCTTCACTCCATTCAACTTATTTTTGGCATTTAGGACCACAGGCATTTATCCTACATCAGGTGGAGAGATTAGTGAAATAAACTTCAAAAAGTGCCACAAACTTAAAACAAAAGAAGAAATCTATGCCTCCAAAGGGTGCCGACCAGCATTTGGAAAGTTTCTTTCAAGACCAGGTGCCAACAATACAACCACCATTACAAGCAGCCACAAAAGCAACCAAACGTAAATATTCATACCATCCTGGAGGTGTTGCCAACACCGAAGACAAAATTTTACAGAAAATTAGAAAGGTTGTTGAACAAAAGGAAAATGGTAAAAACAAAATGCCACGATAGGAGCTCTACAAGCAAAAACAACCAGGAGTCACAAGCACATGTCACCACGAACCAAAAGTCCAAAAATTCGCCTGAAAGTGTCATGCATGATGAAGATTCTGAAACAGACAATTGTTGCATCTGTAAATAGTTTACACCCCCAGAGATGAGCAAAATTTTAAGACAGAAAATCAAATTTGTTGACTGGAAACAATGCCATAGGCCTACTGTGACCACTGGACACACTTAAAATTTTGCACACCTGAAACAAAAGAAAAAGTTAGCAATTTTATGCAACCCAAAAATTTCTGCCGTCTTTTTTCCGTGAAAAACATTCACATTTCATCACTTTCCCCAAAACAATATGAATAATTCAAGTGCCAGAGGAACACCAGAAAAAACTTTTTCAAAGAACAACTACGCCATCTGTTCCAAGTCCTCTGACCTTGATGAATATGAATTTTGGCTTGTTGCTCGTGTTCAAACATAGAAACGACCTAAAATGAACAACACCTCGAGTGACCTTCAACATAACATAACATAACATAACATAACGTAACAGGTTAAAGGGCAAAGGAGGGCTAAGGCCCCATAAGATGCCCTGAAGTCCATACAACCTTAACTGAAAACAAACAACCAACCAACACCAAACGAGCCCAGCCCAATTAGATTCTACCACAGTTATGGAAGAACTTGTCAATGTTAACCGGCAGTGCACAGATGTGGAGTTACTGTAACTAGTAAACTACCCACTCAGGCAGACCGGTCCACTTGTTCATCATCATCATCATGGAAAAGACGTTGTTGGCCGGAGGCCATTTCGCCCATAAAAATTAGTTAGCAATCATGTCCGCTTTATAGTCAAAATAAAACTCGCTTTGTTTCCAAACTTTGTCAAAGTTTGACTTGAATCCGTTTAAAGACGGTGCCATAACGACGTGCGCTGGCAGCGAGTTCCAAACATCTATGCTACGCTGAGTAAAGGATCTCTGTCTAACATTTTTAATACAACGTGGCTTAAGAATCTTTAATGGATGCCCTCGAGTACTTGAGTCAACCGCCCTTTGAAAAAGTGTAGCATTTCCAGCCATATCGCCAGTCAAATATTTATACATATAGATCATATCACCGCGCAGTCTCCTGTACCTAAGACATGGCAAATCCAATCTGCGTAACCTCTCAGAATAAGAAAATTCCCTAAGGCCAGGAACCATTTTGGTCGCTCGCCTTTGAACAGACTCAATTTCATCAATATCCTTCCAAAGGAAGGGCGACCAAGCTGGAATACCATACTCAATTACAGGACGCACCATAGATTTATACAGCAAGAGCCAGTGTGCATTTAGTGCACTATACGCCGAAGATCTTCGGCGTGGCCATACGATTTCGGTCGGCGTGGAGGCTTAGAAACTAGCCTTTGTCGGCGTGCAAAATGCAGTAAGTTGAGGATTGCCGGCGTAGTTGGCGGGCAAACGGTACTCCCGGCATACCAGCGGGCCGATTCAGTCAACTCCCGCTAGTATGTTCACGCACAGTACTGTGCTATATATACCTGTAGGCCTACTTGTATTGCCAATGAATGGTGTATGCATTACGTACATGTATACATACGTACGTACAATCGCTTACGGATTGCCTCTGACTTAGCTATAATGTGTGTTTACTATATACCTGTACGTGCATTGCCAACGTATGGTGACTGTGTACGTATCACGTACATGTATACTGTACGCATGTACGCACGCCTATGGATTGCTATGTACATGTGCATTGTATGTGCACTGTACAGAAAATCCCGGCGTACATCCCGGCGTACGGTCATGAAAACCTCGGCGTACCTTCGGCGTAGGCTTTACATGGAATGCACCCTGGAGCAAGAGTAAAGAGGAGCAATCCAAAAAACGAAAGGTTCTTCTAATTACACCTAAGACTCCATTAGCTTTAGTAACAATACCAGAAATATGGTCTCGAAAAGCTAGCTCATCTACAAAAACACCAAGATCCTTTTGACATGAACTAATTTCAAGGTCATGTCTATCACCGCCAGCATAATCACCCATAGAATAAGTGAAGGATGGAGCAGATCTACCTAACCTTAAAATTTGGCACTTATCGGGATGAAAGCGAAGCTGCCAGATAACTGTTGTTAACAACTCTATGAGAGAAGCTGAACTTCCTAATGTCGAGCCTTGCAAAACACTTAACAAGCTTCTTACAATGGCCTTGAATGGCCGGGAATTACTTTGAACCTTTAAATAATTGCAAGATGACAAAGGATTCCTTTCAGAGAGAAATTTTTTGAACAATGTGCCTGAATATTGAGTTGACCCAGTTAAATTCAAGAGGCTAATGACATTTATTTGGCAACTCGACCGTACTGGTGAGCATTCTAAGTAGTTTTTATGTATGAAGCTCCATGGAAAAGGTGTTTTCGAGTAGTTTTCATGTTTCTGAACTTTTGTGTTCGAACTTCGAACCCGCCATAATACATCTCGCACATAATATATAATATACATCTACATGTACCGATTCCACGATGTAAGTCAACTTAGGCTAGTAAGTAGTATTATTCCTTGCTTATTAAAGGCCTAACGGTTAGGCCTGAATCATCAAAACGATTAAACAAATATACACATTTCATGCACAATTACCACTACAACAAGGTTGGAGAAAAGTTCTTCTTGGTGTAGGAGTTTAATTTGATCCATACTGTAGCACTCGCCCGTTGAACTCGAATTTGGTTAATTGAGTGGGCTAGCCAGTGCTTCCATACTCTAAATCATTTTTCCTGTAATGGAAAGAAAAAATTCCTGAGGTCGGCTTGGTATTTCCTGATATTTTCAATAACGCTTCTTTTATGCTACTTAAAAGGCTGATCCAGGGTTCAACCCTTCAAGCCGTACGTCATTTCCATACGTTATACGTCATTTCCAGATTTCCCGAAATTTCCCTAGAAGCACCCACAGGCGCCCCATAACATTGTATAGTATACCATATACTATGTAGTATATATAGACGGAAAGGTATATGTCACAAATCTCCTAGCTCGAACAAACAACTTACGTTTCTGGCACAATTACTGCACTTTTCTCGCCAAATTTGTCTGTGTCGAGACTTTTGATCATAAGGTACCTCAAGGCATCCCTTTTTCCCGAATAATTTCACTTGGCATTGTCTGATGGATGAAATTTCGATGGATTGACAGTCAGAGGATGGTAGCTGCTGATAGAGGGCATTCAAAAGTCTCCACACAGACAAATTTGGCGAGAAAAGTGCAGTAATTGTGCCAGAAACGTAAGTTGTTTGTTCGAGCTAGGAGATTTGTGACATACCTTTCCGTCTATATATACTACATAGTATATGGTATACTTAGTCCGCAGTCTGCTGACCTAGTATTTGGGAAGCTTTGGGGCTTCCCATACTAGGTCAGCAATATACCCATTGTCAAAATTGGGCTACCGTGACTTCAAAAATTTTGAATGGTCTCGATCTTTCTCAAATTCACGTATACTCCTACATAATTGACCTCTACGGGGCCTTATATGTTAAAGACCCTTCATTCTAAGATTATTTGCACTTAGTGTCCAGAAAAAGACCAAAAATTTTGATTTACACAAACGATCCTGTTTTGTTTTTTTGACATTCTATGAAACTGCTTAATCGTGTAACTAGGACGTTCACACTATTGTATGCTAAATAGCACGCACTGCTGTTCAATTGTGACATAGTCCATAGCTATAGTTACGTTCATACACGCGCATACGCGTATATAGCAACAATCACTGCAGCAACGCACGCAGACGATATTACTGTCAGAGTAATATGCGGTCAAAAGTTTGTGTTGCAATAGCCTAGGCCTAGTTCAGGGAACAAAGTGTACGTGAGAACTAGGCCTAGGTACCCTAGGCTAATGGTATACTATACAATGTTAAGGGGCGCCTGTGGAAGCACCAAGGTTTCCCGAATTTCGGGTTCTAGTAATTTCGGGAAGAGTGGAAACACTGGGGCTAGCGCTATCTTACCTCGATGCCAGGTTATCAAACTAACGTCAAACAGTTTCTGTTTGGTTGAATCGTATGCGCATCCGGCCGGTGTAGTTTTTTTTCCTGCAGAACGAGTCAGGGAAAATCTGGACAACGTACCAATCAGCTTCTTGGAAATAAGCCACACCTCTAATTCCAAAATGACAGCTTTTCGACCCTTTTTTGTAATTCTGACGCCGGATTATGAAAGAACGGGCCAAATAACCCTATTCCACGTAACCCTAACTTAAAACGTAACCCTAAACTTCAGTTCATTTGAAACAAATTTAAAATTTTTTGAAAACTCGATTTGCCCACGTTCGTCCTGGGGAAAAAAATAATGCGTCCTGGGAAAAAAATAATGCAAAAAAATAATGCATTCCGTGGCTGGCCGGCGGCCGGACGGGCTGCAGCTGGACTCAGAACTGATTCCAGCCGACTCCACAATATGAAGTAATATCATAAATAGGCCATGATACTTTAACGCAATATTATATTAATGGCAATTCAACACATGGATGGCCAAACTGAATTACAGGGTGAGCTATAATGGTATGCATGGAATTGAGTCCAAAATGCCCATTTAATTGGATGTAATTAGGCCTATACAATTGGATGTATGTAATTATACACCTTTACACAAAAAGTTTTTACGAGATGCTACATTGTGAAAAGTGGCCGGACTCGGAATTGGCGGAACTAGTGAGGTACCTGGAATCGGCATTGGCTTGGGAATAGAAAGGTACTGGTCTCGGAATTGGCCCGGAATGGAGTGGCCACCCAGAAGAAAATAACAGTTGATTGCAGTTGGGAATTTTAACTGGGAGTAACTGTTTCCAACTGGGCTCATTAGCGGCTCGCCATAGGGGCCCGGGGGGGGGGCACTTGCCCCCCCCCCCCCCAAAAAAAAAGTTTGCAAAGCATGGTCTTCAATTTTCCAAAAAGTAATAAATAGGCCTAAATAAAACAAAACTTGTACTTCGAGATGGGTTAGGCCCAGTGGCGCCGCCAGGCTTTGGTGATTGGGGGGGGCACAACAGATGATGTCGTAATGGCACTTCAGTTAACCTCCCAAGTCTGCACAAAATGCGTTTTTTCCCGTGTGCTCCCTACGTTCGTATACACAGTGGGGGATCCTTCCTTTGTCAAGTGTCACTGCACTAAGCTAGGTGCCGTCCTGAGGGAGGGGTCTAAGGGGAGGGGGTGTCCCCTCCCCTTTGAGAAATTTTTGTGTATTTAAAGTTGCTTAGATGCAAAATGGTGCTATCTTTATGATATTTTAGGAGCTGATCACATACCTGTATGGCTGGAAAATGTCCATAGTTTAGTGAATTCTAATTTTTCCGACTGGCTGGATGTTTTTATCCAACTGAGTGGCGACGCTTAAATATTCGTTTTTTGATGCGCCTGCGCTTTGAATACAGCAGTGAGGATCTTTCCTTTGTCACTACATAAAGGTGCCGTCCTGGGGGAGGGGTCTAAGGGGAGGGGGTGTCCCCCTCCCCTTTGAGAAATTTTTGCTTATATAAGGTTTCTTAGATGCAAAATGGTGCTATCTTTTGGAATATTTTTGGAGCTGATGATATATAGCTGGAAAATGTCCATAATCTAGTGAATTCTAATTTTTGGTTAGGTGAAAAAGGAGAGTATGTTGTCTAAGAGAAGAATACGTTGTCAACAAACCTCCTGAAGACTCCCTTTTGGCTACTTTACCGCCTTCTATTGGCAATGTTTTTATCCAAAAATACGTGCGTGGAGTCCACAGAAAAATTGTTGGAATATAACGAAATTTTTCCTCCCTTTCATTGTGCATTATAAAAAGGCATCTAAGGCTGGCAGATACCTGTATAGGGCCTTCCGGAAGCTCTAGATAAAGTACATAAAATGGAGCAACGACATAATGCTTATTACGTGACATCCAAATGATAATATAGAGTAGAGCACTTTACAACTATCGTATTTTTACTAATTTTGAACGAAAATTCAGATGAACAGCTTCCAGCAATGGAGAACGGGCGGGAGGGAGACTATTGGTGCAGGAAGGTGATATTAGACCTCCCTGATAGGTATAGCAAAAGGGGTGAAGGACTAAGAAAGCGTTTTCAGAATTCTTTTTTTGTCGTAAGTGTATTAAAAATCACTATTTATCAAGGGCGTAACCAGGAATTTGTCAAGGGGGCGAACCCCATACACAGATTCTCATCGCTTTGCGCCACCATGGGTTGGCGCAAAGCGCAAGAAAATTTTGGCCCAGATCGCTGGAAATGGCACTTCCCAAGCCTATTTTACAGCATATAAATAGGAGAAACACTAGCAATATTGAAAAAAAAAACATTAAAAATACCCCAAAATATGCTCAAGGGGGCGGATGCCCCCATCCACCCCCTTGGCTACGTGTCTGCCATCTATACCTATAATGGCTGCGCGCAAAGCGCTCGGTAAAATTTTCTGGAAAATATATAACGGCATAATTTCAACTTTCCAAATCATGCTTCAACAACTTAGATTGAAAGATCGCATATTGATACTATAGGCCCCTACAGATGTTGTGATTATAGTTCCATGTATTATTATGTTAATAATGGTCATAAGATGGAGTGCAAACCGTAAAGCATGCGCGCAAAGCGCGCGAAATTTTTCATTAAATGAGATTTCCATGACAAAACCTGCATTCAGAATCTGCATCGAGACACTTTCAATTGCCCAACAAACCTACATGCCACTCAAAAAGCCAGTCTTTTACCTGTTAATTCGTGAACAGCTTTCAACTTTTGCTGATGTGCTTCTCCGGGAGTTGCTATCAGAAGATATTGATAATAAGAACACAGAGGTAAGGTTTGAAGCGCGCGGAGCGCGCGAAATTTTTGATAGTTTGCGAAGGATTTGCGAAAATTCTGATAGTTTGAGAAACATTTGTGATAGAAACTGATTAAATAGATCTATCACTCGGTTGAAGCACACCTCACCCTACCCCCTACAGAAATCTATAGCTTAATCGCCTTTTGGGATCATTTTAAAATTTTCAAAAAATTTTCATTGGGGGGCACGCGCCCCCCATGCCCCCCGTGCCGGCGCCACTGGTTAGGCCCTCCCTTTTCCTTGACTCGGTTTAATATTAACGAAGTGAATAACTTTCCAATGCAATGTCGCGAAGGTTAAACATTAATAAGTGCTTTCAAAACGACATTTTTTCGGCGCGCTTCGCGCGCGTTTTCTTAGTTGCTTGTTTGCTACTATATATACTTCAGAAATCACCAATGGACCTACCATTAGTGCGAGCTAAGGTTATCAAAACACATGATCAGGCTGTGATTTTTGTAATCTGATTAGCTGAGGCATCATAAAGTCATTTACAGAGGGTAACGCTAATGCTGGAGTTAAATGCCCATAGTTTTGAAGACACTTCAGAGCTTTCGGGGTCATTAGATACACAACCCTTTAGCCGTGTTGATTATCATCCACGACTAAAAGCAGTTTTGCCCGGCTGTCACCTGGCCAGATTAGCATAGCTATCTGTCTACAAAAGTTGTAACGGGCATGTAGCCTAAACGTATTGGGTTTCCCATAGAAGTAGAGATTTCCCTTCCCTTGTCCAAACTGACAGCGCCGTTGGCCACGAGCGGTCTTAATGACTGTCAAATGGCATGTTATAAGCAAAAGGTTCTCCACTTCCGTGCTAAAGTATACCATTTCAGTTGATTTAAAATAAAGACATCAAACAGCCAATCTAAGTTCAGTGTAGTGAGACTTTTTGGCCTAGCTATTTGTATATAGGATGAGACGTCGTTCTGAGTTACGGGAAGTCCCCTCCCCTTTAAAAAATTTCGTTTCGGAAGGGTACTGAGATCCAAAATAGTACTATCATGTCATCGTTTTCAAGTGTCTTCAGTGATCGAAATTTTCGTTAGTTTAAGAAAACAATCCAGAAAACCAATATTTAATGGTTTCTTGGCAAAGCTGAAACACATTGTGTGACACAATGAAAAAAAATATTTCAAGGTGGGGCTCATTTTATACAAATGGATCAAGCGCTTTGCCCATTTCACCTGCCTCTTACTCCCCCCTGTGGAGTAGCGATCGGCTGATATGGTTGTATTTATTTTCATAGGCGTAGGAAGCGGGGGGGGGGGAGCTGGGGGCTAAAGCCCCCCCCCCCAGTCAAAAATAAGAGGGGCTATACTTCAGCCCCCAAGATCCAAGGGCGAAAACCCCTTATTTGTCTCTTCTGTAAGAAATGTCAAAAATTTGCTGTAATTTTCCTTAAAGTTTGTCCAAAAGTTGCACCAAATTGCATCTGAGGGCCCTCAAATGCCCAAAAATTTTCCAGAGGGGAGGGGTCCCCCTCCCCTTAGACCCCTCCCCCAGGACGGTGATTCGAAAGAAGGTTTACCCTCCCCTGTCTCAAAAAGCTTCCTGCGCCTATGTTTATTTTTGAAGTAGTCAGCGCATGACTGACTGCCTGAAATGGTTTTTGAAGAGCTCTTGAAAACTACACGGGGCATCGCTGTAATACATTGTAATAACCATACTCCTATTGTACTATCCGGAGCTGACCATTAATATTGCTGGGGTCTTCTGAACCTCCCTGAATACGGACTTGAGTTTGCCCCCCAAACAAAATTTCTTAGAGCCGCCCATGACTGGGCTTAACTGTTTCCCACTGGGGGTAACTGTTTTCAGTTAGTTTTCCAACTGGGCATTCTGTTCCAAGTTGGGCATTTCATTCAATCCAGTTAATTCCAGTTGGAATTGGTAAATTTCCATCAAAAACAGTTGGGAACAGTTGGATTTTGCAGAGTACATTCACAGACCAGTTGGAAGTGTGGAAGACAATATTGACACCAGTTGGAAACGGCTGTGGCCAATGTATATTCATTGTCATATTTAACTTAGGGGTTCCACTGGGAGGTATCGAGAGTGGGGGGTGTTCGAATGGTTAAGTTGTCTAATGATCATACTCTTATTATATTTTTTTATTTTATATTTCAATGCACTGGAATCGGAATTGGCCAGGAATTTCGTTAGATGGACTCGGATACAGTCATGGAAATTTCAAACAAATCACAATCCTTCGTAGTAAGTGCCGAAGATGTGCTGGGCCTACTACCTCTTCCTAAATTATGTAGGCTTTAAGTTGGTATTTCGCGGAGTGCAGCTAAGCCTCAAGGAGTGCAGGATTAATACATAGTCCGCCACTCCCATATAGGGCGAGAAGTGAAGTGTTTTTAAAAAAAAGTTATTAATGCAGCAATAAAATGTAATAAGAAGTCAAGGTCGGGCAAGACCTTTTGCAAGAGTAGGCAATTTTAAATTTATCTGGATTTTGTCCACGAATATCATCCCATTTCTTCGAAAAAGGCAAATATTATTACTCTGTCTGCCGCCCTGTGTACTTTACCAACCAACTAACCATCACAAAATACAGGTTCAGCACGACACATTTCAAAAACATGTACATCTTTTTTTGCAAACATATTTCCGTTTATCGCCCTTAATTTTGTCATAGCAGCCTCAGTATGTAAATAAAGTATCATGTACACTTTTCTCAGAATAAAGTGAATTTATTGTGCCTCTTAGTGTCGCCCTTGTATTAGTTGCCGAAAACTCACTATATACTGACTGCATCATAGACCCGTTTCCAAAAAGCCAGTTCAAAAGATTATATTGGGAGAGAGTTTTAGGATGCGTCTTTTTTGTCAATAACATTTCACTGTGGACAAAAACAACGCACACCAGAACTCTATCCTGAAAATCCTTTGTAATTGCTGTTTGGAAAAGGGTCTATTGCACATATTCTCACGGTAGTGCAGAAATGCGCAGTGGCTTTTGGCAAGGGGATAACATTCTCTCCTTAAATAAACCTTTAATATTACGCTTCTGTTGTCAATTAGAGGCTGGAACTCAGTGCATGCATGGGGAGGTATCACTGGAATTTTGATGTAATAGATTGCTTTGCAGTGTAAAATAATAATCAAATGGAATGTCATTAAAATGCTATTTTTGGCGCTTGGTGCGCATCTACTCCATAATCTTTTTGTCTCATTATCATTTCCCCTAGGATAAGCGTGAGTAGAATTATTTAAAAATCCAATGCAACCTTTACAGTTATCCATCCTCCCTACCCTCAAAGCCGCTGTACCATGAAGAAATCGACTGGCCGTTGGTTTGAGTAAGGCTATTTGGAAAACAATGAACAAACTGCAATTTATGGTCTGTTTAGTGCGTATTCAAGCTATTTAGGTAGTTAACTGCTTTATTCTAGTGCTCACAATTTTTGTGTAAACGCAAAGCTTCCGGGGCCAGTGGCGTAATAAAGGGGGCAGGGAGGGGCAGCCGACCCTCCCTACACGGTCCAGGGGGCGTAAAATGAAGGAAGACGAAAAAAGAAAAATAGAGAAATGATGGGAAAACAAAGAATACGGCAAAAATGGAAAGAGAAGGGAAAAGGAAAATGAAGCCTGCGTACTTTTTTGCGCCCCTCCGACTCCGGTGAATTGTTAATTCGTGACGGCAAGAGCATTTAAGTTAAATTAAGCGATATGATGCGGTCATGTTCTTTTGTTGCAAGAATGACACCACCAGCTGGGCCTTAAATAAGAGTTTGCTGAGTTCCCACAGGGGATGATCGAGCAGACAGGTAGTCCGGGCCCCAGGCTCTGGGGGCGCACGTCGAGTCACTTGACCCCCTGCAAACAACTCTTGTGACGCCACTATCCGGGTCTTCTCCCCTGAGCTGGTCCGAAGTCAATTGGAGTCATCCCTGGACCCCACGCTGACTCCGGGGAGGGGATTGTTTTCAAATTGCGCTCACGCTGAGCTTGTGGCGCCGTTTGGGTCATTTGCGCGTTTTCCCCCCAAAACTCCAATAGAAATTTTCCCTAGTATGCACCGTCACTGTATATGCCAAAGTTCAGCCAATATAATTCCACAACGTTTCGTTCAAAAATCTTTCTTTTTATATTCAAGCTGTTGGCTTATTTTTGTGACGTACCGGTAAGTAACAGTAAAAACCTGGCTTCTCAAAATTTTCAAGTGATTAAGTTTGTCAGCCAAAATCTTTCCGCGGAACAAAAGCTTGAATTAGTGGTCCGCTCCACTGTATTTTTTCAAATTAGTCTGTAAGTCAAGGGAGGACTTATTGGGGGTATGCTATCTTAGGAATCGTATAATAATACAGCAGTAGACTAACATGAATTCAAGAAATTTTCTCCCCTTCAAAATATTCCCTGACACGTTTAGTCTCTAAATTTTTTGAGGGTGTAGTGTACACTATGTTGCTGAACGATGTGCTCAACCTGTGATGCTGATGTTGTAGCAAATGTATTCAAATACTCTTTGCGCATTAACGTTGGAAACTGACTGGTAATTTAGGCAACATTTTGCTTTATATTCTTCCACTACGGGTAAAACAGGCATTTGGGTGAACAGTCAAAGGTAAGCCCCTATCTTGTTATAGACGCTCTCGATGCTTAAAATTCCAACGGTCATGATGTTTGCACGCATTTTAAAACACTATGGACAGCCGACTCGAAAGCTTTGGTATGAGGGTAGGGAGGCTTGTGCATGCTTTCGTAAAACTTGAACAAGGATCCAGAGGCCACAAAGCAGGCCAAATTTGTTAATAAGTATAAAGAAAATGGTTTCGGGTTTGTTAAATACAGCCTCGTACACCCGAATATGCAGGATTTTTAATGTAGGTGTGTGTAGGGGTGAATTAAAGTTTGACAAACGCCTAGTATTGCGGCCCCTGAGAAAGGGTCTTAAAGTTTTGTCATCCCGGGGGCAAACGGCCCTAACCCTCCTCTCTTGATACGAGCTTGAATGCAAAAGTTTTCGTCAGGTTACCAACCATAGAACAACCGACAAGCTAGTCGTCAGTAGATAGTTAATTTACCATATCATGACGGTAAAGAGTTAGAAAAGAAGTCGTAGCATGTTTTAACCTTCAGCTAGTACATGTAGCAGCAATCAGTCCTCCATTGCTTTACGTGTTTGATTTGGGTCTGTTTGAGGGAAACTTGTAGCAGGCGAAAGTCAAACGTTAATAAAAGTAAGAACTCTTCAGCGAGAGAAGGGCGCCGACAATTTTTTGTTTGTATTGGAGGATTTGTGCTCATGACGAAGACCAAGGAAAGTCAAAATGTCGGGGAAACTGATCGTCACTGGAACGGGGATGACGCCAGGTGAGGGCATGGGGCCATGTCCCCCGTCGGAGAAGAATCCCACATGGTCTGGTAAATTTTCCAGTTTTGTCAGGAAACAATAATATATAAAGTACCCTATAGACAAGGGACAGTCGCCTCTGTCTTTTTCTTGATATTCTGCTGTAAATGAGACAAAGTCCTGTAAGGAATCCCTCAAATTTTCCAGTTTTACCAACTACAAACCCAAAATTTGAGCCGAACAGTTTGCTTCGACAGCCTTTCGACAACCCGTCGCCTGTGTCGGGGCATCAGGCTGCAGTTTCACGTCGGTGAGCTTGGATCCCTGTCACGCAAATCCTGGCATTACCTTAACGTCGGGTTTTCACATTTTTCGTACCTGCTATCCTGACTATATGTGAGTCCCAAAGAAATTGAAAAATTCTGCGACGGAAGACCACGGCTTCCTGTGATCCCCCACCACCCCGTCCTCAACCCACCCCTTTGATGTCATTTATACAGCAAACGCAAAAAAATTAACAGGTCACGCCATACATTAACAGGAAAAATGTATGACATTCATGTCTTGAAACAACATTTGGGAGTGTTTCAGGCAACATTAAGTAAGGTACCAATACTAAGAATGCAGACAAAATAGGGTGCTTGCTCTAACTGCCCACCTCCGCTCTCCGGAACTTTTATGTATGGAATAATGCATATTATATAACACCTTATTTATTTCTCTACATTTGATTGGAGGATTGGTGGTCACATGCCATTGGTGATTCGGCACTATCATCACGGTCGTGTGTTATCCATCGTGCAATAGTCTAGTATAACACACGGTCGTGCAATAATCTAGTTTATATAACACCTTATTAATTTCTCTACATCTGATTGGAAGATTGGTGGTCACATGCCATGCGTGATTCGGCACTATCATCAAGATTGTGGTGCTCGACCGTTGATTAGTATATACTAACCCACGATCGTTGGTTAGTATATACTAACCCACGGCAATGAGTCAGCGATACATTGAGCGCGCTACGTACACGCTATGCCGCGTCTCAAAAAATCCCTGCAGCACTGGGGATCGTACATTGTTTCACCGACGTCAAGTGATCGGGCGTCTCTTTGGTTTTGAAGGGCAAGATCGCGCGTCTCTTTGGTTCTGAAGGACAAGCGTCCATTGTGTCACATAAGTATCAATGGTAATGCCGTGCGCGTGTGCTGTAAATATGCTTATTGCGTATGTGTTTTGCCCGCCAGTGCCTGAGAATCCTATACGCGTTTGACGTCACAAAGAATCCCTCTTTATTAGGTACATAAACGCGCAGTTAGAAAACGACAAACGACGTCAAGTGATCGCGCGTCTCTTTGGTTTTGAAGGACAAGCATCCATTGAGAAGTTGTGTCACAGAAGTATCTATGGTAATGCCGTGCACGTGTGCTATAAATACGCTTACTGCGTATGTGTGTTTGCCCTTCAGTGCCTGAGAATCCAACGAGCTTGACGTCACAAAGAATCCCTCTATATCAGGCAGGCCTACATAAACGCGCAGTTAGAAAACGACAAACCATGGAGATACTACACGGACGAACTCGAATCCATAGTGACCGCCAAAACACAAATTTAACCAACAACTAGCAAAATTATAAGGTGTTATATAAATACTATCGCACTCATAAACATTCATTATTTGTATATTATTAACCAATGAAGGATTACAACAATATATACAAGAGCATCAATGATGCTGTAGCTCAACTACAATTTCCCTCACACACAGTTACTTTTATGTAGTTTCATTGGGATCCAAATCAAGGAGTCATGGACTGTCATGATTATAGCACACGTGCGCGTGTGCTATAAATACGCTTACTGCGTATGTGTGTTTTGCCCTTCAGTGCCTGAGAATCCAACGAGCTTGACGTCACGAAGAATCCCTCTATATCAGGCAGGCCTACATAAACGCGCAGTTAGAAAACGACAAACCGTGGAGATACTACACGGACAAACTCGAATCCATAGTGACCGCCAAAACACAAATTTAACCAACAACTAGCAAAATTATAAGGTGTTATATAAAACAAATAATGAATGTTTTTCATTCGTGCGATAGTATGAATAATTTCATTCGTTGAAAGCTTTAACGTTCTATTCAACTCGGCTTCGCCTCGTTGAATAGAACGTTCAATCTTTCAACTCATGAAATTATTCATACTATCGCACTCATAAACATTCATTATTTGTATAATAACACACGGCTGTGACGTCACAATCACTGCGCGTACATACAAACTATGCCGCAAGTCAATAAATCAACGCAGCTTTGGGGATCGCACATTGCATACCGTACGTAGTAGACGCGTAGATAGCAAACGACAAACCATGGAGCTGCCGTACGGACAAATGCCACTTTGAAACACAACTTTAACCAACGACTAGGTAAAGGTAACGTTAGATAGTTATAAGGTGTTATATAAAACAAATAATGAATGTTTTTCATTCGTGCGATAGTATGAATAATTTCATTCGTTGAAAGATTTAACGTTCTATTCAACTCGGCTTCGCCTCGTTGAATAGAACGTTCAATCTTTCAACTCATGAAATAATTCATACTATCGCACTCATAAACATTCATTATTTGTATACTGCTTTACACTAGTCAAGCATTAAGTAATAATATCTTCCGAATGATTTCAAAATTGTGGTAGTTGAGGTGGTAAGGCGATCGACCCCGAATCCTTAGTACGTGTGTTCAAGTCCACCGGAAACTAGGCAGTGAGTCTTTTTCTCGTTTTACGTTAAAAGTTGTCCAAGTGTCGAATTGATGCAGTTGCTTTTACTACTAATATCTTTTTTTTTCTAGCTTTTATCGACTGCTATGCGTTTAACCGTTTTCTTTTGTTAATTCGGATTCCTTTTTTTAATCATATGCTACTGTAAATTTCCAAATCAGGTCACCAGACGCTGTTGCCTATGGCCTATATTGTCAGGGCGTGCTACCCTCAGGCCCTTCCACAAAGCTTTTTTTCGGTTGCAAGCGGTAATAGTTTTATGAATATTTTCCCATTTTGAGATGAAACCGATTCCATAGTTAATGTTATTAGCAGCTGAGACGAAAGGTCTCAATAAAATCAGAAGCCCCGGCGACCTTCGTCGCCGGGGCTTCTGATTTTATTGAGACCGAATTCGCCTAGCTTCCCAACGCAACTATTCGTTCGAGTGGAAATGAGTCTGGGATGAATATTCAAAAGTTACCGGCCTCAAAATGCTTTTCTTTTCTATAGCAACTATGCATTTAGCCTCTTAGGGGTAGGCCTAAGCATCTGCCAACAATACGTGACCATTGTTCCCTCGTTTCAAGGTGCGATGATTTGTGAAAAGGAGAGATTGAGCGCTTTAAACTTGACCAAGTCTCCTCCAGGTGTTCCCTGATGTTGTTTTCAAAGATATTATAAGCATAGATTCCAAACTCCTATAACTACACTGTTACGCACAGTGACTCCTCAAGGAGACGCATATATCGGGGCGGAAGTGTTAATTTGACATGCGCGCCGTTATATTCCTCGATCTGCGCACAAAAATAAGAACGCGTCACGGAAAATTTCATTGTTTAAAGAGGTTAGCGTGCATGCACTTTTACAACGCGTTCTATACGCGCAGAATACATTTCTGTGTGTATTATCCGGAACGCTTGACGCACAGTTCTGCGCGCTCTGGAAACAAACGCGCTATAGTTGCTTTCCCGTTGTGAGCGCGCATATAAACTGAACGCGCATATAAAAGTGCGTCACTTGAAGATACCATAGAAACTGACCAATGAATGTCCATGAACTTGCAATACCAGTCATTGTGCGTTCATGTTCAAGTGTAAATACGTGGAATGCCGCGTTAAAGAAATAAGTTATTCTTGTTTAAGTGGAATTTATTGAGACGTAGTACTTCTTCAGTCAACAACATTCCGAAGTAACAAGTATTAATACTTTTGTAAGACATTCATTTGCCTATTTGTTTTCAAAACGACTGAGCAGTGATCAGCACTTCCGCCCCGATATTTCGGCCTCCATGAGGGGGCGCTCCACCATTACATAGACTAAGAGTATTTATTGACGGTAAGGATTTTGCAAAGAAGTCTTAGCATTTATTTAAACTTCAGAAAGCGCGTAGCCAACGTGTACCAGCAATGATTATCATTCTTCCATTGATTCGAGTATACTTGATTTTGGTCCGTATGAAAAAGTTGTAGCATGTTAAAGTCACAAGTAAGTAAAGCTCGAACTCTACAGCGCCCGAAGGGCGCCGAAAATGTCGTGTTCGAGTTGGAGGATTTGTGCTCTCGAGACCGCAAGCTAGGAAGTCAGAAAGTCAGGGGACTGATCGTCGTCGGGACTGTCAGTGGTGGAATCAGATGGGGGTTAGGTGCCATGTATGTCCCTCGTCGAGGACGGATCCCCGCAAGGTCGTTTAAATTTCCCAGTATGTAGTCGGGAAACGTTAAAATATGAAGTAGTCCACAATAGCCAATCGTCCCTTGTGGTTTACTTGACATTTTGATTTAAATGAGGGCAGGTCCTGTAGTAAATCCACCAAATTTTCCAATTTCACGCCTCAAAACCTAAAATGCGCGCCAAAAATTTTGAATTTTACCCTCCACGACCTTTACGGCACTCCGTCTCCCTTTGCGCAGTCCTACATAGGGAAGTTTGGGCCCCTGTCGCGCAAATTCTGGCGCTATCCTCGGCCAGCGTCGGGATTACACATTTTATCGTACCTACTAGGACTATCCCGACTACATGTTTACAGAAGAAACTGGAAAATTTTGCGACCGGCAAAGACCACGGCTCCTGAACTTTTCCATGCCCCTTCCCCACCCCTATTGATGTCATTTATAGGGCAGGCTCTTAAGAAACGTTCAACATTACAAGACATACTATAAACATGAAGGGCATAACATTCAAGCATGCTGAAACAAATTTTAGGGGCGTGTTTCAGGCAATTTAAAGTACGGTACCAATATTTAAGGATGCAAGTGAAAAGGGGTGCTCGCTCCGAGCTCCCGACCCCCCTTACATCCGGCACTTCTACTTGTATATCACAAAACTTAACTTCATAGACTATAAATATTAATTATAATGCGTTGGAGTATCAGCATTGTCGTACGTGGCGTAGTTGGTAAGGCGCTCGACTCCGACTGTTAAGTACGTGAGTTCAAGACCTCCTGGAGACTGGGCAGTGTGTTTTTTCTCGTTTTGCGGTTTTAGTGTTGGGGAACTGTCGACTGTTTACAGTTGCTTTTTCTTTCATATCTTCCTTTTCGTAGCTTTTATCGACTTCTCTTTGTCCCCAATTTTTCTTTTCTTAATTAGGCTTCGTTTTGTTAATCATATCTTACTGTAAATTTCCGAATCAGGTCACTACACGCTATTGCATGTAGCCTATTATCAAGTCGTACAACCCCCCCCCCCCCCTTTCCACGCTGCATTTTTTTGCTTGAAAATGCTAATAGTTTTATGAATATTTTCCCATTCTTAAATGAAATCGATTCCATATTTCATGTAGATTGCATTTGATACGAAAGGTATCAATAAAGACAGGGCTCCCGGCTACGTAAGTAGCCGGGAGACCTGTCTTTATTGATACCGAATTTGCCTAGGTTCCCAAAGCAACTCTTGTTTCTAAACGAAAGCCACTCTGGAGTGAATATTCATAAATGACCGACTGTAAAATGCCCTTCTTGTATTGTAACTATGGATTAAGTTTCTTAGGGGTAGGGCTAAGCATCTGCCAACAATAGGTGACCATTGTCCACGTTTCATGGTGTGATGATTTGTAAAAGAAGACAGCGGTTCCTTTAAACTTGACCAAGTCTCCCTCGGCGTTTTCCCTGCCGTCTTAAGGGGGCGCTCCACCATTACATAGAATTGCACTTTGGCCAGAAGGTGAACCCTCTACATGTAGTCCCTATAAATTTTGTTTGGATTGATTTTTGACCGTGTTATGAGAGGGCAGTGAATCCTTTGTTGAATGTATTTGGTAGTGATTGAGTTGGAGATTATGCTGTGAAAAAATGGTTGAAATTGGTTCCACCTGAGCTGATTGCGAGGCTTTGGAAAAACAGCGGACCTATCTTATATATTGGTGAGTGACAAGGGGGACGGATCACTTGTTTTGTATTCATACGCCTGTAGCTCGGAAAGTCAATGGTCATGCTGCGGGAATTTTTATGTGCCAGTAACAAGCATCACGTGAGCTTCGCATTGATGGGTCACAAGCTAGTGTTGAAAACTTTGACAAGGAATGAGAGACCGAGTAAGGAGGTATGTATAGTGTGTAAGTCAATAGCAACAATTAATGGTGGAGCGCCACCTTAAGGGGGCGCTCCGCCATTCCATAAAATTGCACTTTGGCTCGGAGGTGAACCCTTTACATGTAGTCCTCTAAACAATTTGTTTGGGTTGATTTTTGACCCTGTTACGAGAGGGCAGTGAATCCTTTGTTAGATGTATTTTGGTAGTGATTGGGCTGGGAGATATGTTGTCAAAAAAAAGGTTGAAATTGATACCACCTGAGCCGATTGTGAGGTTTTGGAAAGACAGCGGATCTATCTCATATACTGGTGAGTGACAAGGGGCGGGGGTGGCGGATCACAAGTTTTTTATTCATGCGCCTGAAGCTCAAAAAGTCAATGACCATGCTGCGAAAATTCTTATGTGCCAGTAACAACCAACCCGTGAGCTTTGTATTGATGGGTCACATGCTCGCGTTGAAAACTTTGACCAAGGAATGAGAGGCAGCGTAACAATTAAGGCCCGTTTTAGTGTGTAAGTCGGACCAAATTTCAAGTGCTCCATGAAGCTAATAATAAAGGAATGGTAACGGGTTCGTTGACAGCCTTGTACATCTGCTTATGCAGGATCATTTAATTGAAGGGGGGGGGTGACTTCAAGTTTTACAAATGCCGAGTATGACGGCCTATGGAAGAGTGTACAGTAAAGTGTCTTCAACCCGGCGGAGCGCCCCCATATCGCTCTCCACCTCCCTCCCTTGATACGCACTTGAATGCAAAATGCTCCTTCAGGTTAAAGATAGCAATCACAGAACAGCCGACAAGCTGGCCGTCAGTAGATATTAAAATTACCATATCATTACGGTAAGGATTTTGCAAAGAAGTCTTAGCATTTATTTAAACTTCAGAAAGCGCGTACGTGTACCAGCAATGATTATCATTCTTCCATTGATTCGAGTATACTTGATTTTGGTCCGTATGAAAAAGTTGTAGCATGTTAAAGTCACAAGTAAGTAAAGCTCGAACTCTACAGCGCCCGAAGGCGCCGAAAATGTCGTGTTCGAGTTGGAGGATTTGTGCTCTCGAGACCGCAAGCTAGGAAGTCAGAAAGTCAGGGGACTGATCGTCGTCGGGACTGTCAGTGGTGGAATCAGATGGGGGTTAGGTGCCATGTATGTCCCTCGTCGAGGACGGATCCCCGCAAGGTCGTTTAAATTTCCCAGTGTAGTCGGGAAACGTTAAAATATGAAGTAGTCCACAATAGCCAATCGTCCCTTGTGGTTTACTTGACATTTTGATTTAAATGAGGGTAGGTCCTGTAGTAAATCCACCAAATTTTCCAATTTCACGCCTCAAAACCCAAAATGCGCGCCAAAAATTTTGAATTTTACTGTCCACGACCCTTACGGCACTCCGTCTCCCTTTGCGCAGTCCTACATAGGGAAGTTTGGACCCCTGTCGCGCAAATTCTGGCGCTATCCTCGGCCAGCGTCGGGATTACACATTTTATCGTACCTACTAGGACTATCCCGACTACATGTTTACAGAAGAAACTGGAAAATTTTGCGACCGGCAAAGACCACGGCTCCTGAACTTTTCCATGCCCCTTCCCCACCCCTATTGATGTCATTTATAGGGCAGGCTCTTAAGAAACGTTCAACATTACAAGACATACTATAAACATGAATAGCATAACATTCAAGCATGCTGAAACAAATTTTGGGGGCGTGTTTCAGGCAATTTAAAGTACGGTACCAATATTTAAGGATGCAAGTGAAAAGGGGTGCTCGCTCCGAGCTCCCGACCCCCCTTACATCCGGCACTTCTACTTGTATATCACACAACTTAACACCATAGACTATAAATATTAATTATAATGCGCTGTAGTATCAGCATTGTCGTACGTGGCGTAGTTGGTAAGGCGCTCGACTTCGAATTAGACTTATTAGTAGACTTTTAAGCAACCAAGTGAACGCAAAATTAAGATATATGTTGCTGTACAATTTAAATCACTATGGTGATATGAAACTTGTGTTGAATATTTTTAGGACTGTTCCTCAGTCCAGTTTTATTAGAAAACTTCCTCAATTCTATCAGGAGTTTTTATCAGCATGGAGGAAAATTTCTGTTGACGCTCTGCTTCCGCCCATCAATAGAGCGGACATTCTTCACCAGCCCCTCTTTCACAATCCTTTCATCCTGGATGAGAATCAGTCGGTTCTTTACAACAAGGACTTTATAGAGGGTGAATTTATTTATGTTGGTGATATTTGCTACGAAATGATACCATACTGTTTTCCGGCTCAAGAAATTTATGACATTATTATTGCGTTAAACCCCCACTCAAAAGTTAAGCTAGGCGATATCGGCAATTACTTAAGTCATGTCTTACATTGTATTCCTCAATCCTGGTGTGATATGATAATTTCTCAGGATAAAATTGTAAGTACTGAGCCCGTTGAGAACCTACTGTTAAGATTGAAGTCGGGGGATTCCTGGATTGATGTTCGCACGCTGACTGCAAAGCGTGCGTCACTATTCTTACGTTGTGCCAGTGACTGTACCCCCAAAGGTCAGCAGTACTGGCAGAATATGAACCCCAAAATTAGTTTCAAGAACAGATGGAACGGCGTGTACGGTGGTGTTAAGGCCAATATCGATGCTGATCTTGATTTTAAAATTCCCCATAATATTCTCTACACCAACGATCGACTTTACAAGTATAAAATGATTGATTCTCCTTTGTGTTCCCTATGTAACCTTGAAGTTGAAACTGTCCATCACCTTTTTATTCATTGTCCACTGATCCACGATTTATGGATTTGGTTGACTTCCAAGATTAGACCAATTTCTAATGTTCACTGCTGGGAGGAAACTACGCTGCTCGGGCTTGACCTCCCAAGGAAAAATTACGAACGTGTCCTAATTGACTTTCTACTTAATTCCTACAAGACTGTAATTTGGAGCACACGTATTGCTATTGCCAAGAGCGTCAACCGCCACTACAATATTGATATCCCCTTGTATTACCATACTAGTTTAAAGAAGAAAATTAATCTAATTTATCATTACTACAGTAAGCGCCACGAACTTAGCAAATTCTGGGGTATTTTTGACCAAGGGGAATCCCCGATTATTCTTTTACGCCACGATGGGGGCAATTATACTTATGTATTTGACTGGTAATTTGGTTTGCTATGGTTTCTCATAACTTTTACTAATGAGTCTTTCTGGCTACAAATTTCAAAGGTGCTTTGTTTGTACATTGTTTATATGAGTTCACTAACCAAAAGGAGTACGGTTTAAGTTCGTGTCCTATGTGAAATTCCTATTTGGGTCCTTATTAGTTTGTATGTATTTGTTTGTATGTATTTTTGGGCCAATCCTTACACCATAGTTACTCAAGTGCGTTTACCAAGGAATCAAATGAATCAGTGTTTTATCAATTAAATAAAATTGTTATTATTGTAAATATTGTACGTATTGCCTGAGTTTTTATGGGTGAACCAGTGGGTTTGCCTACCAATAAAAGAAAAAAAAAAAAAAAAGGCGCTCGACTCCGACTGTTAAGTACGTCACGGTGAGTTCAAGACCTCCTGGAGACTGGGCAGTGTGTTTTTTCTCGTTTTTCGGTTTTAGTGTTGGGGAACTGTCGACTGTTTACAGTTGCTTTTTCTTTCATATCTTCCTTTTTGTAGCTTTTATCGACTTCTCTTTGTCCCCAATTTTTCTTTTCTTAATTAGGCTTCGTTTTGTTAATCATATCTTACTGTAAATTTCCGAATCAGGTCACTACACGCTATTGCATGTAGCCTATTATCAAGTCGTACAACCCCCCCCCCCCTTTCCACGCTGCATTTTTTCGCTTGAAATTGCTAATAGTTTTATGAATATTTTCCCATTCTTAAATGAAATCGATTCCATATTTCATGTAGATTGCATTTGATACGAAAGGTATCAATAAAGACAGGGCTCCCGGCTACGTAAGTAGCCGGGAGACCTGTCTTTATTGATACCGAATTTGCCTAGGTTCCCAAAGCAACTCTTGTTTCTAAACGAAAGCCACTCTGGACTGAATATTCATAAATGACCGACTGTAAAATGCCCTTCTTGTATTGTAACTATGGATTAAGTTTCTTAGGGGTAGGGCTAAGCATCTGCCAACAATAGGTGACCATTGTCCACGTTTCATGGTGTGATGATTTGTAAAAGAAGACAGCGGTTCCTTTAAACTTGACCAAGTCTCCCTCGGCGTTTTCCCTGCCGTCTTAAGGGGGCGCTCCACCATTACATAGAATTGCACTTTGGCCAGAAGGTGAACCCTCTACATGTAGTCCCTATAAATTTTGTTTGGATTGATTTTTGACCGTGTTATGAGAGGGCAGTGAATCCTTTGTTGAATGTATTTGGTAGTGATTGAGTTGGAGATTATGCTGTGAAAAAAATGGTTGAAATTGGTTCCACTTGATCTGATTGCGAGGCTTTGGAAAGACAGAGGACCTATCTTATATATTGGTGAGTGACAAGGGGGACGGATCACTTGTTTTGTATTCATACGCCTGTAGCTCGGAAAGTCAATGGTCATGCTGCGGGAATTTTTATGTGCCAGTAACAAGCATCACGTGAGCGTCGTATTGATGGGTCACAAGCTAGTGTTGAAAACTTTGACAAGGAATGAGAGACCGAGTAAGGAGGTATGTATAGTGTGTAAGTCAACAGCAACAATTAATGGTGGAGCGCCACCTGAGGAGTCAACGCGCCATTTTAAGTTTGGAATCTATGCTTATAATATCTTTGGTCGTTTTGGGGTAGCACGCCCCCACTTATGCGTACAGGCTATTTGTTCACCTTCAAAAATATCACCGAGAGGAGACATTGGGACAATTTTTTGCAATATGTTACCGAATAGGATGGGGGCTTTTGTCAATTTAATATGAAAAAAGACTAGATAAGGTATCACTGGTGCCAAAATGGGGTCAATTGAAGCAATTTTGAAGAAATTGTGGGCTTAGAAGCTGGAGGCCGTAGATCAGGCTTTGAGTGATTAACAACGCCTGGGTAAAGATACGGAAACTTTGAGCTCCGCTAGCAAAAATCTTCACGGTCATGGTATGGTAAATTCAAATTGCCATGAATGGCCAACTTGTCGGCTTTCTTGTGAGGGGTAAGCTTATACCTGGCAAAGACTTCTACAAGGTTTTAGGTATGATACGCAAACCCGGCAACAATTATTGCCAACACTTTCTTACATACTAAATCAGGTCACTTCCACACCCCTAGTTCCTAATAAAAGTTCTCAACCTAGACATTTCACCTCTCTGGTGAAAGCTCACAGTTAGTTAGAGTTCGTCACCATTTCAGTCTCGCCAGGAAACGATAAAATATGAAGTTACCTACAACGGCCAGCCGCATCTGTAATTTACCTGATATTTTACAGTACTTTAATTAAATGAATGCCGAAAGTCCTGAGATAAATCCCCCAATTTTTCATATTTCACTAACCAGCTACCTAAACACCCGAAGTACGCGCTGAAAATTTTTCTCTCGATAACTTTTGGGCAACTCGTCGCCCTTGTAGGGGCTTTTAGCTGCAGTCCCACGTCGGGGAGCTTGGGCCACTGTCGCAACATTTCTGGCCTAACCCAGCTTGGGGATTACACAATTTATCCAACCTACTATCCTGACTACATGTCTCACGAAATAACCTAGAATATTCTGCAACGGAAGACACCCCGTCCCCACCCCTTTCGACGTCATTTATACGGCAAACAACGAAACACAAGTTAAAAGCCAAGCTAAATATTAACAGGGAAAATGTATAACATTCAAGCATTGAAAGAGCATTATGGGGCGTGTTTCAGGCAATAAAAAGTACGGTACCTATACTAAGGATGGGGGAGAGAAGGACTGTGGTCGGTCCAGCCGCCCCTCCCCAAACCCCGCAGGCAGTTGTATTTGGATGTCATACAGCTGAACAGTAAATTACTGTTATTAATATATAATCAAACTGATTTCCAACATTATCGTAGGTCAGTTGGAAAAGCACTCGCCTCGGAACGTTTGGTACGTGAGTTCAAGTTCCCGAAGACTGAGCAGTGAGTCTTTTATCGTTTTTCGGTTTTTGTGTTGCGTTTTCCTTTTTCATCTTCCTTGTTGTAGGTTTTATAGACTCTTCTGCTTTCCAATTTTTTCTTTTCTTAATTTGGCTTTGTTTCTTTAATCATATCCTACTGTAAATTTCCAAATCAGGTCACCAGACGCTATTGCCTATAGCCTGCATTGTCAGGGCGTGCTACCCTCACCCCTTCCACAAAGCTTTTTTTCGGTTGCAAGCGGTAATAGTTTTATGAATATTTTCCCATTTTGAGATGAAACCGATTCCATAGTTAATGTTATTAGCAGTTGAGACGAAAGGTCTCAATAAAATCAGAAACCGAATTCGCCTAGCTTCCCAAAGCAACTATTTGTTCGAGTGGAAATGAGTCTGGGATGAATATTCAAAAGTTACCGGCCTCAAAATGCTTTTCTTTTCTATAGCAACTATGCATTTAGCCTCTTAGGGGTAGGACTAAGCATCTGCCAACAATACGTGACCATTGTTCCCTCGTTTCAAGGTGCGATGATTTGTGAAAAGGAGAGATTGAGTGCTTTAAACTTGACCAAGTCTCCTCCTCCAGGTGTTCCCTTTTGTCGTTTTAAGGTAGCACGCCCCCATTTATACGCACAGCCCATTTGTTCACCTTCAAAAATATCACCGAGAGGAGACATTGGGACAATTTTTGCAATATGTTACCGAATAGGATGGGGGCTTTTGTCAATTTAATATAAAAAAAGACTAGATAAAGTATCACTGGTGCCAAAATGGGGTCAATTGAAGCAATTTTGAAGAAATTGTGGGCTTTGATGCTGGAGGCCGTAGATCAGGCTTTGAGTGATTAACAACGCCTGGGTAAAGATACGGAAACTTTGAGCTCCGCTAGCAAAAATCTTCACGGTCATGGTATGGTAAATTCAAATTGCCATGAATGGCCAACTTGTCGGCTTTCTTGTGAGGGGTAAGCTTATACCTGGCAAAAACTTCTACAAGGTTTTAGGTATGATACGCAAACCCGGCACAAATTATTGCCAACATTCACTTACATACTAAATCAGGTCACTTCTACACCCCTAGTTCCTAATAAAAGTTCTCAACCTAGACATTTCACCTCTCTGGTGAAAGCTCACAGTTAGCGAGGGTTCGTCACCAATTCAGTCTCGCCAGGAAACGATAAAATATGAAGTTACCTACAACGGCCAGCCGCATCTGTAATTTACCTGATATTTTACAGTACTTTAATTAAATGAATGCCGAAAGTCCTGAGATACGGTAATTCCCCCAGTTTTTCATATTTCAATGACCAGCTACCTAAACACCCGAAGTTCGCTCCGAAAATTTTTCTCTCGATACCTTTTGGGCAACTCGTCGCCCTTGTAGGGGCTTTTAGCTGCAGTCCCACGTCGGGGAGCTTGGGCCACTGTCGCAACATTTCTGGCCTAACCCAGCTTGGGGATTACACAATTTATCCAACCTACTATCCTGACTACATATCTCACGAAGGAATTAGGTAATTCTGCGACGGAAGACCACTGCTTCCTGTTTCCCCTCCCCCTTCATTTTTCCCCCACCCTGACCCCTTTTGATGTCATTTGCACGAAACATTTACAAGCCAAGCTAAAGATTAACAGGGAAAATGTATAACATTCAAGCATTGGAGGAGCATCATTTGGGCGTGTTTCAGACAATATAAAGTACGGTACCTGTACTAAGGAGGCGTTGGTACTGTTGGGTACACCGATTGTTTGCCGACTTTATTTGTTTTCTATCTGGCAACCCTGGTCAAATAGCCCATTTACTTTCTTCTTTACTGATATACATTGGTAGACTGGGAGAAAAGATGGATGAGGGAGTTTCATCCCGACAAATGCGATGTCATTAGCATCACCCGCAAACACAACCCCATCACGTTTACTTATTCTCTCCTTGGAAAAGAGCTCAAACACGTTTTACATTTAAAGAAACTTGGAGATAACATCACTCATGACCTTCGCCAGGAAAGGAGTAAGGGCGGAGCAGCAGGTTCACTTCCCACATTTAGGGGCCACTAAAATTTTGAGAAATGATGTTATGGCCCATGACATGTAATTTTTAGCAAGTGACGTTGGCTTCAATGCATCCCTTGTGATGTTTTGCCGACTACCATACCAAATCTAGAACTAGGCGCTGGGCAGACCAGCCTATAATTACCGGAATAAGAATGTTTCCATGATGTCTAGCTATTCGCTTTCTACTTATAACCACTGCTATTTGTTTTCTGGTCACATGACTCATACGATCAGAACTTTGAAGCGCTGTCCGCCAACAAATGTTTCAACAAACTGCAAATACTTTTTGTTCCTCTCAGAAAGGAATCTATTCATTCATGATCAGGCGCGGATCCAGGGATCCAAAAAGGGAAGCGCACTTTTTTGTGGGCGATATCCGGAAGTTCCTGTGGGTGTGAGGTCCTCCCCGACAATTTTCTGGGATTTAACAGTAGTAGATGGGATTTCCTAGCATCTGATAATCACAAAAAGTACATAAAGGAACCAGTTTTTCAATTTTTCTCTTTTGATTTTTGGAAGGAGAATTAGGGAGGGAGGCGCACTCCCCTCTGTGCCCCTGGATCCGCTCCTGATGATGGCGTGAGTATGCGTCTGTATAAAAATCGACCGTTTGGGGCATAATCTATATCTCGGGTTATCTGAGTATCAGTTGTTCTTACTGCATGAACTAGTAGAGCCCCAACAAAATGCGTGCACCGGGCCCCCACACGCCGTGGCGCCGCCAGGATTTGGTGATGGGTTAGGTTAGGTTAGATGAGGTTTAACGTCCCAGTTTCCAACCAATTGGTTCAAGTCGAGACGACCACGGCCTTTTTTCTAGTTGTGGGTCACTGGCTTGTTTTCCCTACTCCATTTTTTGTGCTGAGCACCAAGCACAATGTGATGGGGGAGGGGGGGGAGGAGGGGCAGAACAGATGACGTCGTAATGTCCGGCACCTCAGTTTACCTTTTTTCCGCGCGTCCCTTCGATTGTATACAGCAGTTTGGAATCCTAGTATAACTACATAAAGGTGAGAGGGGTCTAAGGGGAGGGTGTCCTCCTCCCCTTTGAGAAATTTTTGTTAATTTAAGGTTGCCTAGGTGCAAAATGGTGCTATCTTTTGGGTATTTTTAGAACTGATCATATATGGCTGGAAATATCCTTATTTAGTGAATTCTAATTTTTGGTTAGGTGAAAGAGGAGAGTGTGCGTCCCTGCGATTGTATACAGCAGCAGTACTGGACCATTCCTTTGTCACTACATGAAGGTGCCGTTCGGGGGAGGGGTATAGGGGTGTCCCCCTCCCCTTTGAGAAATTTGTAAGAATTTAAAGGGCAAGAGCAGTCGCCCCAAACTTATTTTGAAGCAACAGCTAAATCTCACAATTTTGTTCTTATTTCTCTTCAAAGTATCTTTCATAATATTTTAGGACTTTAATATTGCATATTCAAAGTAAACCACTCAGTTACTTCTAGTAAATTTCACATTTGAGGAGAAAAAATATTGTCACATGACTCTCAAGAGCCAATCATGAAACAGGACAGTCTACTACACTACTTCAAGTTGGGGTGACTGCATTTCCTCTTTAAGGTTGCTTAGATGTAAAATGGTCCTATCTTAAGGATATTTTGGAACAGATCATACGGCTGGAAAATATCCATCATTTAGTGAATTCTAATTTTTGGTTAGGTGCATGAAAGAATATGTTTTCTTAGAGAAGGGTACATTGTCAACATACCTTCTGAAGCACCCCCCCCCCCCCATTTGGCTAGCTACTTTAATGCCTTATATTCGGGAAAGGTTTTTACGTAAAATACGTGCGTGGAGTCCACAGAAATATTCTTGGACTATTACGAAAATTTTCCTTGGCTTTATCGTGCATTATATCTAAGGCTGGAAGAGACGGGTATAGTGCCTCCTGGAAAATCTGGATTAATGAAATGAGGGACTATCACCTCACTGACATCCAAATAATACGGTACTATAGAGTATGATGCCGAGCACTTTAAAAGTTTCGTATTTTTACTAAGTTTGAACGAAAATCCAGACAAACAGCTTCCAGCAATTAATGAGGAATGGGAGAGTATAGTTGCAGGGAGTATATTAAACTTTCCTGATAGGTTAAGTAAAAGGGTTTAAGGACTAAAAAGCGCGTTTCTGAATGTTTTTTTTTTCGTAGTAAGTGTTTTAGAAATCACCATCTATACCGGTAATGGCTGCGCGTGAATCGCAAGGTAAAAATTTTTGAAAAATATATAACGGCAAATACGTACTTCCAACCTTCCCGTGACATCATGCTACAAATTAGATTGAAAGATCCCATAGAACCCTATAGAGATTGGAGATGTACTTCTGTTTTTCGGAAACGTGTTGTGATCAGAATAGTTGCATGTATTATAACCTTAATTACGATCATGAGATGGAGTGCAAATCGTGCCAAATGCGCGCGAAGCGCACGGAAATTTTTCATTAAATAAGATAATCATGACAAAACCTGCACTCTGCATCGAGACACTTTCAGTTCCCCCCAAAAAACTTTTTGACAATCACAAAGCCAGTCTTTTACCTGAGAATTCGTTAACAGCTTTCAACTTTTGTTGCTGTGCTTCTGCGGGAGTTGTTACCGGCAATTATTGGTAATAAGGACAATACTGAGGTAAAGTTTGAAGCGCGAGGATCGCGTGAAAATTATGATAGTTGACGAAGGATTTGCGAAAATTCTGATAGCTTGAGAGCCATTTGTGATAGAAATGATTACAATAGATCCATCACCCGGTCGAAAACACATCTCACCCTACCCCCTCCAGAAATCTATAGCTTCCTTTTGAGATCATTTTAAAATTTTCAAAAGAATCTGAAATCGATTGGGGGCACGCGCCCCCATGCCCCCTGTGCCGGCGCCAGTGCCCACACGCTTAGTCCGGCCCTGACCTTCGCTGGGACAAGCATATCGATTGCGTCACTATGCAGGCTACAAACGCCCTAAATTTTCTTCGTCGTAAATTCGTAATACAACATCAGCAATTCTTATGTTAAACTACAAGCGTGTAAGTCTCTTGTTAGACCAATCCTTGAATACAGCAGTACCGTCTGGGATCCCTATACAAACTTTGCTAAAGGGCAAAGGAGGCAAGACCCCATAAGATGCCCTGATCGTGAAGTCCAAACCCCTTTAATTACTAATACAAACAACCAAACCATGCAACACCAAGCAAGCCCTGCAGTACAATTAGATTCTACCAGGCCCTTAGTCAAGGGGGGCAGGGGGCGGAGCCCCCCTGAAATTTTTTTGCCCCCCTAGAGAGTTTGAATCTTACCATCGACTTAATACATTTGTACACATTTGGCCCCCACTGGAAAAATTTTTGCCCCCCTCCAGTACTTTGTCTGGCTACGGGCCTGGATTCTATCACAGTCATGGAAGAACTTGTCAATCTAACCTTAAAGCAGTACACTGATGTGGAGTTAACTATCCACTCAGGCAGACGATTACACTACTCTGTGGGAGAAGCTGAACTTCCAAATGTCAAGCCTTGCAAAACACTTCACCAACTTCTTATTGGCATCGAACCCGAAACTACAAGATAACAAGGGATTCCTTTCAGAAAAAATGTTAGCCTGGAGCAACTAAGTTCTTAACTTTAGTGTTGGTAGCCCAAAACTTTTTAGTCTAATATGATTTCTTACATTTGGTATATGATGAGTGACCCTCCTCTCGGAACTTCAAGTTTCTCTAAAAGAAACTTGTACTGTTCATAGAAAGGACTCAAAGCCTGATCAGCATAGTCAAGATATGGGGTCTTACCAACAGCTATATAAATTTAGTACAATTTCTTTACTGAAACTACTGAAATTCCTCTTGATCAATTCAAGCACCCTACAAATTTACGTACTTCAAGTGTTCAATTGGCTTTTTGCTTCAGATCTTGGGTTGCCAACTTCTTGTTGGAAGACGAAGGATAGCTAAATTGTCAATCTTTTATAAGATACAGAACCAACTGGTCGGCCATTGATCCACCTAACTATTTTGTTTCTATTAACCACAAACTCACTGCACGTCGTGAGAACTCACAGGCGTATTATTCCCAGCTCTACTAGAGACTTCTGTAAAGATGTCTTTTCACCCCGTACCGTACGTGATTGGAACTGTCTGCCTGAGGATGTCATAAAGTCCCCCTCGATAATTGCCAACAAAAACTTAATCTAGTTAGACTTTTATGCCTCTCAAGTGCATAAGTTTTCATTTTGAATTTGGCACTACACTGGATGAGGATGATGAAGACATATCATTGAAATAGTACACCACAATCAGAATTAATATACCATCATCCTAATGCATGAATGGCTTTTTTATCATGTGACAATATTTTGTTACTGAATTGTTAAATTCATGGAGATTAACTCCTTACATTACCTTTCGTTTGTAATAGTTATGTTCAAAACATCTTCAGAAGTACTTGTAAGGCAAATGAATAAGAGAAGATTTGCAAGAGTTTGCTCACTTTGCTGATTTTCCAAATTAGCAATTCTGAGCGACCAAGTATTGCTGTAAAATATACAGTGTCACTGAAGTGGAATTCAATTCCACACAAGTGAATAGAATTCCTCTTAAAAGTGAAATGTAATTTATCTGACGTAAAATAGATTTAACAAGAACAGGCAGGCCTACAGTGAGAGGATGCAGAATTTACAATAATAAAAACAAAAACGCACTACACGTAAACGGCTTGCCATACAGGTCATAACACTTCTACCCGCGTAACTAGGTGTGTAAATGCAAAGTATCACCTTTTATTTAGTCGATCATCTGAGTCCTGTGAGGTTCGGTACGCAGGTCTAAAGAAAAACGACTTTGGCAAGCAACTTCTGCATGCACGGAATCATGGCTTCTCACTCGAATGAAGATGCTGTGAATGAACGAAGGCTGAAACCGATCTATGGTAACACGAGGTTCTTCTTAAACTTGCCTATGTCTGTTTGTCCGTTGCGTTCATAAAATTAAATTATTACGCACACCAAGTGAGGATTTTGATTTGCTAAGGTAGCGCTGGAAATATTACCAGTTGGTCGTAGCCTAAGCCTACTGTACTGTACACTTTGTAGCCTAGGTCCCACACTGTAACATACACGAAGTTGACGAACTAACCCAAAGCCTCAAAGGTTACGCCTTACACATACTACCGCACTAAGTTGCAGTAGGCTACGCACCTTGTATGTACAGATGTAGCGAAGTTGTAGGCCCAAATTTAGTAGTTATGTTACGTTCCATTGGCTCGGTGATCACGGTGTGCACGAGCAGTGTTTTTTATGCACCGCAGATAAGCAGACATAATTTTGAACCATCATCATCAGTTCTGCTGAAAAAAGAAATGCGGTGAGCACCAACCCAATGGAACGCTGTACTAACGTTAGTCATAAGCATAGCCTGTTAGGCTTGTATTTGTAATTGCATGAGGGGCTGTGTTCACCTTAACAATATTATTTAAGTGCCTTCCAAACTTGCAAAAAATGAAACATCGTCAATGTCAGGATTTTGTGCTGGTTGCAAGCTTTGTTGGATTTTCTTTTGAGTGAAAAAGCCTTGTTACTGTAGTTGTTACTAGCAGTCTTACATTAAAAGACCTGTAGCCTACAACTATAGGATGCCCTGCACATCGATGCATATGCTACGTACAAAAGCAAAAGATCACACTTGAACTTCCAAGTGTGCATAAAAGACCTGTGTACCTACAATGCAAATTTGTATGCTACGTACAAGGCAAAAGGTCACACACTTTAAATTCAAGTGCACATAAAATGCCTATGCAGGCCTTGAATTTTGAGGAGTGCGATTTTTTGCTCATCTAGATAAAGAATACGAACTCAGATAAATCTGTTGAAGTGTAATCAGGTGCGTGTCCAGGATTTTCAGCAGGGGGGTCTGAGATATGATTTTTCAAATGAGGCGGGTATTTTGGGTCCAAAACTCTAAAAACTCTAAAAAATCTTAAGGTCGGCGCGAGCAGGGGGGGGGTCCAGACCCCCAGGACCCCCCCTTTGGACACGCACCTGGTAATAAAACAGGATGTCCACCTAGAACACTCCTTAATTTCTTTAGAAGTGTGATTTGCAGCACACTTGAAAATCTAAAACTCAAGGCCTGCCTACAGGTATGTACCTACAATGCAAATTTACATGATAACACCTTATGCATAGATATCAGGGTATTCTATAGATAGGCCTACTACCAAATTACAGTAACATGCAACTTTGCAAGTCCACCTTACACCTTAATTTATTATTGTGATTTGACTGTGGAATAATGGAACATTTATCCTCCAGAATAAAAAAAAAAAAATAAAAATGTATGTGAACGTTTAACATCTTTCAGTTTCTAACTTCAAAAATGGAAAATTGTCAGAATTATTGGTTTAGTTCTACTGGTCCATAAATTACTTGATCATCAAAATGTACCAGCTGTGGTTGAAATACTTTGTGGGAGAAGGGGGAATATTCCTCTGATGGGCTTGTCGAGTCCTAGGCGTTTCTCTAATGCATATCTTGAAAGTTTAGGCCAAGAAGAAAAGTAAGTAGTTTCTCCACCCTGCTCGCATCCTTTTGTCCTGCTGCATCATTTTTTTCTGACATATGTCACATCTTGAGCAGTCCAAAGAACCAAACTCTTGCCAGGCCAATTTTCCCTTCTAGTCATATACAGTATGCTAAATCATCTCTGATGTTGCTGTGGGTATGCAATGTCCTGGATGCCTAGGACCTTTTCATGAAGTCTTGTCACAGTGCCTGTTCAATGCATAGTACCAAGTGCTATGTTATGTAATGGTGCAGTATTAATCAAACTGCAAGTTTTGGTGGGCTGCTTAAAAAGAAGGCCCTCACACACCCATTTTGTGAAAATGAGAAAGGCAGTTTGTATTGTTTGGACTTGAGTGTGTACCAACATTTGCTCTGTGTGTCTTAGTGAACTGAACGTGTGATTCTATACAAAAATATGGATTACACAAATTCAGGACTACTGCTGAATATCTTTGCCCTTGCTATGGTGCGCAATGCTACTAGCTATGGTAACCACACTTTCATCATGTTAATAAATATTTGCATAGGTGAGTCAGTCACTACTGAACACCCTGTGCAATGGAAGCTGTACATTATGTATGTACATGTGACAACTTGCTTGTAAATACTAAATATGACATTTCAAGATACCTCATATTCAATTCAGTTCAATTCAATTCACTTTATTCCAATCAATGCACATAAAAATTCGAATAACATATATGGTATGACATAAGAAATATATAAGAGCATTGATTGAGGAGTTCCCAAAGAAAGTTTAAAAACAAATCTTGTGGGGAAGGGAACTCCTATAATAATAAAATAGAAATGATAGCAAACCAACAGGCAAAATTTACATCAAACAGAAAAAACACAAATTACACAACAAGATACAATACAACACCAAACACCTGATCCCCTACTCTGCTAAACAAAAACAACCCCCACACCACCACACCCACAGGGAAGTCCAAAACCGAGATAATTTTACATATATTTAGAAATTAGTTCCCTTTTGAAGTGCTTCTTAAAACGGGTATAAGAGGATGTCCCTTTCAAATTTTCATTAAGTGAATTCCAAATTGTGGGGCCTGAAAAGCAGATACAATAGTGGGAAGAGGTCAAGGGCTTAAGAGGTAGATTGAAATGGTCATTTCGTCTGGTGCTATAGCTATGAATAGAGTTATGGACTGTGAAAAGATTATCAAAACAGTTAGGAAGGGCCTATTGTTGTATTGGTAAACAAAACAAGCTATTTGGAGTTTGTTGATGTCAGAGACTTTCAAGGTATTCAGAGAAGAAAAGATTGGGTTGCTTCTGGTGTTACTATTTGAATGGGCAATAAATCGAGCGAATGGCTCGTTTTTGAAGCCACACAAGTTACTGTAGGCGGGATGAGTAATTATTTCCCCAGACAATGTTACAATAAGTAAAATACGGTAAAATGATAGCGTTATAGATCGAAAGCAGTATGTTACAAGGGAGTTAGTTTGTTCAATATACCTACTCCTCGGGATATCTTACTTGAAATGTAATCAACATGAGGTTCCCAAGGTTCCAAGAATGGAACCCTGGGGAACCCCACACAGAACTTTTTTACGCATTGAATAGTGATTATTGTTACTGACAAATTGATAGCGATTATAGAGATAATTATGAAGCCATGTATGAGCAACCCCCCTAATACCGTAATTGCTTAGTTTACTTAATAGAATTTCGTGGTTCAAAGTGTCGAAAGCCTTAGATAGATCTAAGAAAGTACCATTGACGTAATTCTCCTTTTCAAATGCATCAGTAAGTGAGTGAGAAAGGTAAACTAGAGCTTGAGAAGCAGATTTTCCAAGCAGAAAGCCAAATTGACCATCAAAAATAGCATTGTTTTTATTAAAAAATTCTAGCATTCTAGTAAATATGATCTTTTCAAGTATTTTTGAGAAACATGGTAATACAGAGATAGGTCTATAATTTGAAATAACAAGAGGGTCACCTGACTAAAAAACGGGAATAACACGAGCAACTTTCATTCGGGGTGGCACAATCCCTTGAGACGTAGACAAATTAAAAATGTGGCAAAGAGGCTTACTTATTAAATGAGGAATACAATTAACTACTTTTGGAGAGTTATCATCATAACCAGGTGCCGAAGATTTTAGGGTTGAAATAATGTTAACAATTTCAACCTTGGAAAAGGGGTCTAGAAAAATTGAGAGTAAGGAGGCAGGAGGAAGATAATGACGGTAAGCATTAGCATCATTAGATGATGTTAAAATTTCAAACTGAAGTTGCGGGCCAATATTGATGAAAAAGTCATTAAAGTGAGCACAAATTAAATTGGATATGATATATGTGTTCCATCCACGGAGATCTCATCAACAATTTTAGGAGTACAATCTTTCCCTAACATGGTAGTAATAAAATTCCAAGTTTCTTTCATGTTTCCTCTTAATTTCGAACATTCGTTGTAGTAAAAATGTTTCTTTTGATTTTTTATAATACGAGTCAGGATGTTTTGAAAGCTTGCGTATTCTTTGTAATTCTGATGGGTTGGATGCTTCAAATATTTATGATAGAGTTTGTTCTTGGTTTTACACGAGTTAAAAATACCATCAGTCATCCAATCTTTACGATGGGTAGAAGCCTTTCTATTAATCACCAAAGGAAACAAATTGTTGTAGTGTAGGAGAAATTTATCAACAAAAATATCATAGGCTCTATTAGGATCATTGAAATGAAATACATCATGCCAGTCTTCATTTGTTAAGGAAGTACTAAAAGCGTCAATCTGAGAAGATTTGAAACTACGAGTCTTAGAGGGTTTCAGAGGGCCACGGTCTATGTGAGCTAAAAATTTTGAAATGCTAAAGACAGGAAGGTGGTCAGAAATATCCATATTCAAAATACCTGACAATCACAAGGGTCATTAGTGAAAATATTGTCAACCAAGGAAGTGGAGGAGGGAGTAATACTAGTGGGCAGGGAGTGCAATGGGTAAAAGGAATGGGATGTCATGTGATTCAGAAAATCTTTTACATTTGAATCAGAATTCAAATTTAAGACATTACAATTAAAGTCACCCATTATATAGCATTTACAATTAACATTAGACACTTTGCTTAGAATATTAATAAAGGAGTTTTGCGAAACATCATTATCGACACCAGTAGGGCAGTAATTACACCAACGATATAGTTACCTAAAGTACTACTGTTCTTAACCTGAAATAAAAATAGATTCAAAGAGCCCTCTTCAAAAATACTAAGCTCAGAAAGGATTTCACACTTGAGAGTATTTTTAACGTAGATGCCGACCCCACCACCGATTCTGATTGATCTCGGAGTATGGACAAAATTGTAACCAGGTATCGAAAAAAGTCCCCAACAAGAGTCACAATTTAGCCAAGTTTCAGTTGTATCGATTAAATCAAAAGAGAGGTCTAAACCATGCATCTGTGAATAGAGGGAGTTGAAATTACTTTGCAGGCTGCGAGAATTAATGTGAATGAGAGAAAGTTTGTCACTAGGAAGAGCTTGAAAATGATCGTTAAATGTTTTAACTTCGAAGTATTGACAAGAAGAAGGCCCAAAAGAGCTAAGATTGCATTCAGGGTCAGTATTAATCAAGGGATCCCAGCTGTCATCAGTGGGATTATGGAAATTTAATTCAGGAACAGGGGAACAATTTCTACAGCTTAAAGAAGTAGCATTATCAGGGTAACATGAATTATTGTGAATATGAATTATTCAGTACAAGATGACTGTTAACTTTGGTGGAGGTCAAAGGTCATTTGAGTCACTAGAGAAACTGAAAACTGTTTAAAGTGCTTGTAAACACAATATCTAGATGGGTTACAATTAGTTCTCATACATGATATGTGGATACCTCATATTGAGTAAAAAATCTCTGTTATTTTGGTCGAGGCCAAAAGTATTGGAAAGTCACCCAAGGTCAAACAGTGATACCATTATTAAGATGATATCTCAGGACAGGAAACATGGTATGAATCTCATGATTGGCATGTGGATGTATCACATTGAGTAAATGATCAGTATTTGCTTGTTGTTGGAGATCAAATGTTCTTGAGGTCACCAGAAGTCAAGCTGTTAAAACCATGTAAAATGCTCGTAAATACTATATCACATGAAAGGTTGCACTGAGAGTTCCTTTGTAATTGTCTTACAGGATTAATGACAAGATCCATTTGATTTATTTGTGGAGGTTTCTAAAGATTGTGAGAGGTCAAACTGTAAAAACCTTGTATACGTGCTATCTCAAGAAGAGAATTGTGTGAAACTCATGTAGCATGTCAGTGGGTACCCCTTGTTGAGTGCATGGTTGATATTGTTTTTGGTGAAGTTTAAAGGTCATTTTAGGTCAACAGCTCCCTCAAGTTTTCAAGTTTTGAAAATTAAGTAAACATGATTTACAATGTATGAAACGTGATTTAATCTTTATATATCTAGCATGCAGTGCAAAGAATTAAAAGCAAGAAACTGATTTATGACCAGGTTAAGATGATGTTAATATGTTTGCTCTATACCCATGGATCTTTAACATTCTATATCAGCGTGAAACCATAGTACTAAAATCATATCCATTGGCATGGAATCACAAACCCTTTTGGTTTTCTGATTTCTGTTCCTAACTTTTATCTTTTTAGTTTATCTGATTATTTCTTTGTTTACCTATTTTAGAAAACTTGGACAATGGCAGTTACAAGGCAGCTATGCAGCAGGCAGATAAGTTGCTTAAAAAACACAAAGATCTTCACTGTGCTAAGGTAGTGTACCAATTAAAAAAGTGACATATGGTCAGCCAATCACATACAGTACTCAAGATGTACCACTTCTCAGTTAAACATGAGTCTGCATTCAGCCTTTGTTAATTTAGGTGGTAAAGCATACATACATCTTTTTAAATCAAAATCATGCAAGAAATTTTGGAAAATCCTGGAGGTGCATGGAAATTTTAATTTTACTGGAAGTTGCCACAGCACAAAACAATGAGTCCAAATTTTCATTATGCTAATTGCCGTGGCTGGCATTAACAATGATGCCTACAGACAGGGCAAATTAAGCTGTACAGTGTCACACTTTGTTAGAACATGTCCCCGGTAAGTAGGTGCACAAAAAGACAAAAAAGGTCACACAAATGTGATGACAGTTGTGGACATTCCTGCTTAAATGTTAGCCAACAGAGATCCACAGTTTAACAAAGTAAGTTTTGAATCAGGATTACCAGTATTTCTGTAAGGCAACCGGACACATTTGACATCTGAGGAGGATAAACAAATGCCAAATGTGTATTTGTTTTAATGAACACACTTTACATGCATTCATAAGCCATCGAAGAAAAACCTTGAATGTGTTGTGATGTATATGTGTGACAACTGACTGTGTGAATATTCATTTTTGACCACCACTTGCCTCAAATCACAGTGAGGAGTGCGATTTTTTGCACACCTAGATAAAGAATGGGAACTCAGATAAATCTGCTTAAGTTTAATAAAACAGCACACCTATCACACTCCTTAATTTCCTGAGGAGTGTGATTTGTAGCACACCTGGAAAATCTAATAAAACTCAAGGCCTGGAATGGTTGAGCATAAAGTTTGCATTTTGCCAAAGTCTTTGGTAGGACTAGGGAGAAATTTTGGGAAAAACATGCATTTTAATGAAAATGTTTAGTTAATGTAAAAATGCCAGAATAAGACCAAAATGCTGTTTGGTGTTGGTTTTGAAATGTTCCAGGTAAAACAATTTCAAAAATGCCAGACTCAGTATTTTTAGCCTTTAAACATGGCAGCCCTGTTTTAACTTAATTTGAAACATGGGCTGAATCAGCAAAGTGTATCTTATAATCAAGGGTGGAAGATTTGTATGAGTGATAAAAGACTGATCGTCAAGGACTATGTAAAAATAGAAAGTGAGGGTTTTTGTCTGCTGTGATTTTAAGTCTTGTAGTAATTTGTTTCACTATGGTATTATGGTAATGTTATCACATGCTGTTGTTGGTACCATTCTGCTATGGGTCCTACATGAGGCTATTAAAATAAAACCTTCTGTGTCTTTAATATGAAACTACAGTTTCAGCTTGCTACATCACTGGGACTATCCATTGGATGAACAATGCTGAAACTCAACTGTTAACAATATGCTGCAATAATTAATTGATATTCAATAAAGACATTGCTTATGTCTACAAAATTGGAAAATGGTTTCCAAAATATTTACGTCAGTTGTACCCTCTGTGCGTCAAAAGCTTGGAAAGGAGAGATACAAATGTACGACCCACTGATGAAGAGCGCAGTACTTGCACGAAACCACAGTGACAAATTTTGTTCAATTCTGTTTCAGGTTCTCAAAGCTCTGGCCCTTTTACGTATGTATCGAACAGAAGAGAGTGAGGTCCTGGCAAGAAGTGTTGTAGCTTTGAAACCCACTGATGAACCAACCCTTCAGGCTTTATCAATATGTTTCAGAGAAATGAATAAAGGTATACATATACAGGGAATGTAGTTTGTCAGAGAATGAAGCTGAAAGTTTGGAATTCTGAGTCTGGAATTTCGAGGTGTAAAATTGTGTTGATTCTTTTCTGTTTTTGAAAGTTGAAGAGAGAGAACATTATACTTTCAGAATGTAGTTTGAAAGGTAAGTTATGTAGATACTGTGTGTTTAATCAACAGATACCTGCTTGAAGTGAACTTAAACTACCATGGTACATGGTAATGAAGAAAGGGCAGAATATTTATTGTTTTCTGTTTCACTTTCTTTTTGTTTTTATGCTTGCCACATTGAATACTAAGGACATACTCGGTTTTCTTTTTATTAAGTGTTTAGTAGTACTTTTGGCTTGTAGTCTTTCATATTTTGTTTCACTTGCACTGGATTCTGCCAAACACAAATATTGTTTACAACATAAAGGAAACCTAGCTGCACAGTTTGAACTATAGAGAACAATTATGTTGGATAGGTTTTGTTCATCATTGCTTACCTCCTGCCATTGTTATTGGTGCTCAGCATAAGCAGTGGAGTAGGGAAAATAAGCCAGTGAGCCACAACTGGACAAAAGGCTGTGGCTGGCCCGACTTAAACCAATTGGTTAGAAACTGAGCTGTGAAACCTCATCTAACTAACTCATCATTGTGTACCATTTCTTATGATGCACCATGTCTACCTGTACCACCTCTTCAAAGGTCTGACCAGTGATATGCAAATTACATAGTTGGATATGTGATGTAAAATGCATTAAAAATACAGAAAGGAACCATAATTCCCATCAAAGTCCATTAAATATTGACCATTTTACAGGGGAATTAATATTTTACACTTGTATTATGAATAAACATGAACTAAATATGCAAATTTATGATGTCAAAAGATGGACCTACCAGGTGTGGCTAATTTTATCCTTTGTTTTATCAACCTTCACTTCAAGGACACTTGTAGCATTGCTGTCCTCAGAGGGATATATTATGGAGGTTAAACTTTTTTCAAAAAAAATATTGTCACTCATAAAATTGTAAACTATCCGATGAATAATTCAGACATAATTTACAAAGGGTCAACAAAAGAAATGCTAACTCTGTGCAACACTCCACTTCAGTACTTTTGCAAAGGCAGTGAGTTACTCCAGAAATCAGTGAACTTTGAAGAGATATATCTTGAGAACAGTACAAGATGCTAAACTAATTCCAACGGATCTTTCAGTGGAGGATTTTACTCTTTGAGTGCCAAGTAAAATTTTTTCTTTTTGATGGCGTGTCACCATAACTTTATTGGTTTAATGTAAACCAATAATGTAGCATTACTGAAGATGATACAGCCATTTAAGAAATAATATTGTGTTACTGAAGATGGCAGGTTATTTTGCCAAATTTGGAGTTGACAGGCCTGCGGATTTCACGCGAACGATCGTTCGCGGTCGCGTGTTGGTTACGTGACCGCCAAACCACGTAACCGAAAAATCGGTTACAATGTCCCATTTGACACTCAAATTCAACTCTTCTGTGACCTAAAATCTGAACATTCATTAAGAGGCATTTTAAATTCGATTAGGAGACATTATCTGATAAAGTACAGACTACCAATTGCGACATTTTTCTCACATTGCTCTTTCCTCATATCACAAACCATAAAATAGATCGCATGAGGCTCACACCTTGCAGCACGTGCTATCGCAAATTGCAATTGCCGACTCCACCACTAGGTGACTGGTATCACGCACTACGGCGACCTGTCCAGCCATGATTCTCGGTTGTACACAATGCGGATACACTGCACAAGGTGTGATTACGGCCCCACTGCCTTGACTTCGCACATAGCTCGATATCATGAACGTTGTTTCAAAAATCATGCCACAGTTAACACACAGTATGTCAGTGGGGACTTATTGAGTGCGCGAAGATTTCTTCGTAATGTTTTTGCAATGACGATGTCAAGGAAACTTCTTGCTTATGCAGCTAACTGATACGTCCTGGAGATGATAAAATAGATGTGTCAGACTGATATTGGTTTTATCTGTACTCAGTTCGATCATAAAATAAATGAGAAATCAGCGTGTCCTTCAACAGTAATTTACTATGATGCTACGTGTACAGTAAAGCCCCGTTTTGGGAAATGGCCATCAGATTTAACAAGAATAATATTCATCACAATTACGGCAGAATCCACCAATTTTTTAGGGCTGTACTGTACAAGTCAAAATTCAACGTAAATTTCTGCAGAAATGCACTAATTTCCTCGGGACTTTAAAAGTCACGGCAAGATGTCAGGAGGGCTAAAATAGCCAACATGTAGGCATGGAAACAATTTTTTTATCTCTCTGTCAAATTTGGAAAAAAAATCGTACGTATTTATTTTTAAATCCTTGCTAGGATCCATGAGTCGGTATAGGCTCAATTTCTCCTTATACTAAAATACGTTAGGCTAGTGTAAGTCCTAGTTTCACTAAATCTGAGTTAGTTTCGTAGTGAGCTTCTTCCCTAAAAATAACGAGAGTAGACCTTACAAAAACATTGCGAATTTCTGTTTGGGAGTCTCCTACACATGTGTCTCTAATACTTTTGGAAATTTATGCCGAATTTAAACGCTAGATACCTCTCTAGATCGTTATAGCTTCTCTTCAGCACATACACTCATTTAGTGTGTACAAAGCATTGGTCATTCAGAAGGGCGTAGGCTCGAATCTTGGGAATAAAATCCAGGTGTTTTAGAAGTCTTAAAATTTATTTGTCGTATGATCGGTCACCAAAAATAGTAACCAAATATTCTGGGGGATTTTGTCTGCAATTTTGCCAGCCTTTTCGGAGTTATTTGGGGAATGTGTTCACACTCTTTCTTATGGATCCTGTGTACCGTACTTGAGGCAAAAAGTTGAAACCCTGTACATCCGAATTTGACCGATATTCGAAATACATTCGTTCCCAATGTGTTCGGATAAATGGGGTTTAACTGTACTCAGAACCATATGCTGTTACCTCACGACATGGCCTCAGCACACACATTTACAGCATCATGTCATTTTGAAATATTGTTTTTCGTATAAGTTGGACACATGTTATGCACTGTGGCATTGACAGTGCAAGTGATCGCTCGTACACCTGTCACAGAGTCATGTTTTCTTTATATTGGGAATACGCAAAAATGGGTTTTTGAGACTCAACAAAATGGGTTACGTTAGGTTACGTGGTTCAAAAACCACGTAACCTAAAAAATGGTTACCATGAAATCTGAAATCCTCAGCCCTGAGTTGAGACGGTTTATGAGACAATAATAGTCCGACAAATGTGATTTATTTCTATTTTACCACCGGAAATGTGTGAAAAACTTTGTTTTTATCAGTTTTTACTTTTACCAACCATACAGTATGTTGTGGAATAACAGGTCAGTGTTCAAGCAATCAGAATGCAGGTTGCTCAATAATGGATGGCTGGAGGTGGTAGAGTTAAAGATAAATGGTCATGAGTACTTTGATCACATGGGGAAAACCAGTAGTACAACAGGAAATGAAATGCCAGGCTTGGTGTCAGCATAGCTTGTAGGAATCTTGTACATGGGAAGTCTGACACTGCAAATCAAGTTTGCCAAAATGATTTTCCCCGTTTGTCATTATCCTTATTATCCTTCTTTGTATGTATCTTTCTACAGTGGAATTAATTGTAGAAATCTTCAGTAATGCAGTCAAAGCACAACCCACTGAGGAGTATTTAACCCATTTATTTATGGCTCTGGTGAGGGTTGAAGACTTCAAAAGGCAACAACAGGTAAATAACTCTGCTTTTTTGTAAACATGGTTAGTAAGTATTTTGGTTTCAGTTTGCAGAGCTTGCTTTGGTGTAGGTTAGATTTTGGGGTTGTACACTGACAGTAAATCAGGTAAGATGTGCACAACATTTTCTGTAAAGCAATTGGAAGGAAAATCTCTCCATGATCTGTGGATTGTTTATAGCAGAAGAAACAGTCTTATTTGAAATATGGACATTAAATATTGCAGTTATTAACAGTTTAATGAAGTTCACACTATGGAATGATGTCTTGCAAATTATGGTGCCTCTGTAAATTTTGTCTCACAGAAGGTAATCAGCAATGAAGCTACCTGTAGGTATGAACTACCCTCAATACCATTTGACCACACAGGAAGTAGTTAATCCCTCAGGAGAGGTGTCTGCAATAGTGAATACTTTTGTTAGGGGATGTGCTGGGCAACATTCTGCATGATATTGAAAGTTGACAATTTCTAGCTATTCCTTTTTGGATTAGCACCATAACATTTCAGTAAGAATACTTAATATTGAATATTGCCATCCTTAACAATGGAAGACTCCAACTGCTAATTAATTTGATGGACTAAGTCATCTCCTGTTCCTGTCCGTATTTTATTCTTTTATCTTTTGGGTAAAATTGAATTTGGCAGTAGGCCTAAATTGCATTAGTTTGTGGAAAAATGAGAAAAGGATTTTGGTCTCTCTGTAGCAAGATTTTTGCCTCATGTTCAAATATTTTTCTCCTTACAGACTGCTATGTCACTCTATAAGCTTACCCCTAAGAATCCATTCTACTTCTGGGCTGTTGTCAGTATAGTCATGCAGGTGAGTTTTACATTCCTTTTCCTTAATGTTTCGTATGTAATTAATAAACTAATCATGTGCCAGCACTGGTTTTATATTCCCCATAAATTTTACTGTCATGTATATGGGTGTTTTTTTTACTATTGTATGTAGTTTGAAAGACCTTAGCATTGAAGTGAATGTTGTTAAAATAATTCAACATAGCAGGAAATAAAATCTGTAAAATTTTGAAAATAATTACAATCACAAACAAAAAGCAATGTAATGGATTACATTCTAATTCCTGAAACAGGCAAAAGTGTTCCATATCTCACATGTATTTTTGTTCAAGCATAGCGTATTTGTGATTGTATCATTTTACAGGCTTTGACGACTGACACCACTGCCAGTAATTTAGGTCAGAAGATGCTGCTGCCTCTCGCTGAGAGGATGGTGGAGAAGATGGTTAATGAGGAAAAGATTGAAGCTGAATCGGAGGTAAACCTTTACCTGATGATTCTAGACTATCAAGGAAAACATGAGAAAGCACTTGAGGTGATTCAGAGCCCGCTAGGAAAATGTAAGTCTTACAGATTGATTTAAAATGGCCATAAGTGTGACAGATTGATAAAAAAAAAATGTTACTAGTTCTGAGGGAATACACCTCTGGAAGTGAAGGACAATTTGTCTCCAGAGAACACTAAACTGAGCCTAATAATTTCAGCTTTGAAGCTCATCTTTAACATAAAGTAATCTAGCTCTTAAAATATTTCCTGTTCAAGCAGTGAAAGTATCAACTACTGTTTACATTTACAGTATTTACTCATCCATTTAGTAGTTTATGTTTATGATGGTGAGGTGATCTCTTTTGGTCTTATAAGCCACTCATTGGGCTGAAATCAGCTTTCCTAAGATTTGACTGTAGTTAGACATCTGTTTGAAGTCATATATCATTCTTGCTGCCAAAGCTATCCGAACTCATGAGGGGCACAATATCTGTGGTAAACATCTCTTTTGCATGTGTGCCAAGTTTGCTGAATTTTGAGAATGCAGCAAGCTGACATTATAGTACTGGGCCAATCAAGTAGTCAGAACTACACCTTTACTCAACCTCATGAAGAAAGTTGTTGTCCACAAAGCACCATGTTGGAAATGTCACGCATTCCGCCAGGCCCCATCATGCCTTTAATGTATTATTTTAACCATCTTGGCTGTCATGAGATGTGTTTGATGGGAAAGCAAAGACTTCTTTTATTAGTTAAACTGACATATCTAAATAAAGTCTGGTTTTGGACGGAATGAGAGATACACCATTTGACAGGATGATAACCTAGTTCATTTGTCTATCTTGAAAGTTTGTTAGGAATATTTAGTAAAAAATTAAATCATACACTGTGTTAGTTAGTTAGTTAGATCGGGTTTAACATCCCAGTTTCCAACCAGTTGGTTCAAGTCGAGATGACCACGGCCTTTTTTCCAGTTGTGGCTCACTGTGAGCACTATTTTGACACTGTGTGTGGTCCTTAACGAGGAAGTAGAAATTTGAAGATTTGTTAACTGTAACTTCAGGCTAACAGGGTAGCATTAAGATGGTTTGTTAAAGGTATCAAGAGGTATAGAAAAATCTCTGAAAAGCTAAGCTCCTGTTAGATCCATAATTTTATTTGATTTTTGATGTTAGCTTAAACTGTTCATTTCAACCAAACTTTAAATGCTATTTTGATGTTCTAGACAGGTCTTGCTATGTTCAGGTTCTTTAAAGAAGCATCCAATTTACATAATTTGAAATGTCAAATTGCCTTGAGTTGACAGTTATTCATCATTGAAGGTATTAATATTTTTTTTATCTTCCTGCTTTGTAACACTCATAGAATTTAACACCAGAGCTCACAGATCTGTTTTTAATCTTCACACAGCTCTCTTGGTGTCTGAGATTCCAAGCTGGGAAGAAAGGGTAGCAGAACTTTATTTTAAGATGCAGAAATGGGATAAAGCTAACCAAGCATACAGGAAAATGCTCCTGAAAAGGTATCATATATGTTACTCCTCCTTTTGTGGTTGTAAACTATGTTTGGTTTAAAATTGATCCAGTAGTCTCAGGCCTTGAGTTTGAGAGTATTTTATGGCCATTCATTGGACAAAACTGTCTACCTTTTTTGGTTGTCCAAAAGAACATTTAGTAGTCCACAAAGAAATTTGCAGTAACCCTAGAAGCAGTCTGTTAGCTTGTTGCATGAACTATGGTAATCCAATGGACAACCAACCCACCATATTTTGGTTGTCCGTCACAAATTTTGGTAGTCAGGGGCGACGGGACGACTGTTAAAATCAAGCCCTGAGTCAGCTGAGTAACTTGAGAGAAGATAAATCATGTTTGGAGTAAATGTCAATTCTCTTCCTGAATAATTTGTAGTTGAATGTAGTATTTGGTAATACTGTTATTAATTATTGCTTGCATAACCTACATAATAGAAAAATTTTCTCATGGCCAGTGGTGCCATTAGGGGGGGGGGGGGGCATGGGGTACTTGCCCCCATTTATGCCTTTGCCCCCTTACCTGCTCCTGTACAAAGGTACACACTTTACAGGAGCAATGTGCTCTCACACCTTCTCACCTCCTGACATTTCTGCTGGTCCGTTCTCGCCCCTTTCCCCCTCCCCCTGTTCTTTTGAAATCTTGGCAGAACTTCTGCCTATGATTGATGTATGCAAGGAGCACCTTGGTGAAACAGTGGTATGTACTTAGCTTTGATTTATATTTATACACTGTAACTCATACTGATATGTGCTGTTTTAAATAACATCATTGGTAAGAAGAATGAATTGTTAAAAGATACTTCAGAATAGAGAAATCAAAAAATGTGAGGGATTAAAGCAAAATTTGCTTAGTTTAACGTTTTGTCTATTTTTTGGAATGTGTAATAATTATAAGAGCTGTCTTTTGTCTGTGCTATTTTTGTCAGATTTACACATAGTATTTCCCTTTGAGAAATACTAATCAATCCAAAAAAGAATGCACTCAATGAAATCTCTTGAACATCAGAATGGCATAGATATCAAAATACTCATTGAAAGAATTGGAGGAAGTGGCAATATCCTTTAACATTTATTTGAAAAAAAAAATATCCAAGTTATATGACTTAAAAGTGTTTTGATTGCGGAATTTTTGCATGTTATAAGAATATGCCTGAATCACAGAGCAGTTTGTGCATCTTCTTTCTTTCTAGCCCAGACAGTTGGTTATATTACACTAATTTGCTAACTTCAGGATTTAAGCTTCAGGAAAACGGCTGGAAACTCTGCAAAGAAGAAAGGTTAGTCACATGGAGTCAAGAAGCTTTAAGTCATCGTGAAAGTCATCTTCAACTTTTTGCATTTCCCAGTTTCTATGCAGTAGCACATTCTTGCAGCTAAAAATAGTGAGTTATGGAGTTAAGAGTTAGATGAGGTTTTACGGCTCAGTTTCTAACCAATTGGTTTGAGTCGGGCCGGCCACGGCCTTTTTTCCAGTTGTGGCTCTCTGGCTTGTTTTCCCTACTCCATTGCTTATGCTGAGCACCAAGCACAATGGCAGTAGGTTCCATTTTTGAAGTTTTCGGTATGAACCGGTCAGGAGTCAAACCCCAGACCTTCCGGCCGCAAGTCGGATGCTCTGACCACTTGACCATGCAGTGAGCTGTGGAAGAAAATTCATAGGAACAGGAACTTAAAAAGAAACCAAATATTTGAAATCCCATCTCTACAGTACATTTCTTTGCGGAGATATCAAAGTTGAAACTTGTACACTTGAATAAAAAGGTTAGTTTGTGATGTCACTCTTGTACTACAAGGATTGACTTTGTTTGTCCAGAAAGCACTGTAAATTCCGAATATGATGATTTTTCATTGCTGTAGAATTTTTTGACCATACAAGTTCACTTGTAACAAAATACTTCTCAAGAAATGGTTCATTTGCCGAATTCATGTAAGTTGTTTCATTTTAAAAGGAGGCAAAAGTATGAAATGTAAACCGTACAGGAATGACATTTCAAAGTATTATACACCATTGAACATAGATTTTATGATGTGGGTAGTGACCAAGCTTGTACTTATTGTCCTTGCAGGGTGGCAGTGTGCAGCTTTTGCTCTTTTAGACAAAATGGAACCAAACAATGGTTTGTTAAGTATTGTATTCCTTCAGAGCATTTCTAACCGGAAACCCCTAGGGCTTTACCTACAAATAAAATGCTGAGTCATTGACAATCTCTTTTACATCTTTTCATTAGTAATGAAGTGGCAACTGAAATGGAAAATAACATCATGGAAAAGGAAGAGTCGGTTGGACAACCGGACCAAGTCTTGTCACAGATGACCTCTTTCATCCTTGAACGTGTGGCCAAAGAGGAGGAGAAAGTGCAATCCAAGGAATGCAAAGAAAGACCATTGAGGGGCCCTTACCTGGCCCAGTTAGAAGTTCTTTCAAGACTGGCTGATGATGAAAAATTAGATAATTACCCTGAAGCAGGTAAGAACATGAGGTGGATTAGATGGTTCAGGATTTCAGTGTATGCGCTTGCATTGTAACACCATCCCCTTTAGCGGTCACCAACAGTCCCATATGGTCACGTGTATGGTTCGCCTGTCTGCCATGACAATGGATTTCTTCATACATAATGCAGGGACCATGCAAAAGCTAGAAATACTGACAGTGATATTAGCCAATTTTTTTAATTTTTTCAAAATAGCAAACTGAAGTAACAGAAAATATGGTGGTGACTTTGCAACAGGATATTTTTATACCATTGAAAGCCATGATTTCAGTTTCTTGTGCTTTCCATAAGAAAATTGCCTCTCTTTCAGTGTATTGCTTTTGAGGAGCACATGGGTATTAGCTCAGCCTTCATTGTCTGTGGTTTCTTGTTACTTGGCTTTGTAAATAACTGCCCTTCAAGGCCTGAATAACAACTGTTGGCATTTGGTTGATTATGGCCATCCTTTCACATATCTACGTTAGTAAACCAAATAGATTTATGGCAGTCTTGTCCTTATCAAGTGATAATGTTTACTACTCAGTCTAATAATAGGTATAGAGCCAATCAGAAGTTGTTTTCACAAATACTGCATGAGAGTGTCACACATTGTATCGTGTGTGATATGGTGATAGTTGTAAATAAGAATCCATACTATACAAGGTGGGCAGTTTACTGTTTGGCATTGAGCCAAGGTTGCACAATAACACAGCTGTGAAAAATTGATGCGTGTTCAGACCTTTGCAAAACTATAGAATGAGTCACCTGCTTTGACCTTGCCATCAAATCAAAAAAAAAAATTAAGGTAGCTTTTCCAAGGGTTGTGATGGATGGAGGCTTCAGGAAAGCCTTCATGTTTGAATATTATTTTAGATCATGATTCATTAACAGGAAGTTTATGAAATTGTTTATTTCCAGAAATTTTTTTGTGGAAACTGTATGAATGAAATAATGTAGAAAGGTTTTAACATGAGGGAATTTATTTGCATTTCATTTTTGATTCCTTGCCGAAGGCTGAAGGAATCTATGTGATGGTGATGTCGTGCGTGTGTGTGTATGTGTGTGTATGTGACACTTTTGCTTGTAAACACGGTATCTCGAGAAGAGTAACTCCGAGGGATCTCATACTTGGCATGTAGATTGTCCATATGGAGTAGATGATCCCTATTGTTTTTGGTGGAGTTCAAAGGTCATTTGGGGTCACCAGAGGTCAAAAGGTTAAAACCTTGTAAACATGATATCTCAAGAAGGGTAACTCCAAGGGATCTCATACTTAGCATGTATATTGCCCATATGGGGTGGATGATCCCTATCATTTTTGGTGGAGGTCAAAGGTCATTTGGGGTCACAAGAGGTCAAATAGTAGATACCATGGAAATTGCTTGTAAACACAATATCTCCAGAAGGATAGATGTGAGGGATCTCATACTTACCATGTGTATTGCCCATATTTAGTACATGATCCCTTGTGTTTTTGGTGGAGGTCAAACGTCATGTGGGGTCACCAGAGGTCAAAAGGTAAAAACCTTGTAAACATGATATCTCAAGAATGGTAACTTTAGGGGATCTCATACTCAGCTTGTGGATGCCCATATTAAGTAGATGATTCCTTTTGTTTGTGGTAGAGGTCAAAGGTCATATTGGGTCACCAGTGGTCAAAAGGTCAAAACCTTGTAAACACGATATCTCAAGAGGGGTAACTGTGAGGGATCTGATACATAGCGTGTGGATTGCCCATATAGAGTAGATGACTGCTATTATTTTTGGTGGAGGTCAGAGGTCATTTGGGGTCATCAAAGGCCAAAAGGTCAAAACATTGTAAACACGGTATCTCTAGAAGGGGTACTTTGAGGGGTGTCATACTTAACATGTGGATTGCCCATATTTAGTAGGTGATCCCTATCTATTTTGGTGGAGGTCAAAGGTCATTTGGGGTCACCAGTAGTCAAAAGGTCAAAACCTTGTAAACATGATATTTCAAGAAGGGTAGCTGTGAGGAATCTCATACGTAGCATGTGGATTGCCCTTATTGAGCAGATGATCCCTATTGTTTGCAGTGGAGTTCAAAGGTCATTTGGGGTCACCAGAAGTTAAAAGGTCAAAACCTTGTAAACACGATTTGTTAAGAGGGGTAACTGTGAGGGATGTCATGCATAGCTTGTGTATTGCCCATATTGAGTAGATGATCTCTCTTGTTTTTGGTGGAGGTCAGTGGTCATTTGGGGTAACCAGAGGTCAAAAGGTCAAAACCTTGTAAACACGATATCTCGAAAAGGATAACTGTGAGGGATCTCACAGGCGACATGTGGATTGTTTGTATTGAGTAGATGATCGCTATAATTTTTGGTGCAGGTCAAAGGTCATTTGAGGTCACGAAAGGTCAAAATCTAGTAAATATGATATTTCAATTAGGATAATTATGAGGGATCTCATACTTGGGTGGGGATTGTTCATATTTAGCATGAAGGTCATTTTGGGTCACGAGATTTCAAAAGGTTTTGGCCTTATTAACATGATATCTCAAGTAGGACAACTGTGAGGGATCTCATGCCTGTCATGTGGGAGATCTTGTCATGTGGTTGATTCATGTGTGTTACAATATATCCACATGGCAAGGAATCACTAAGCCTTTTGGCTTTCTGGTCATATTTTGTATTATCAAATGCATACTATCAGATATAACATGTGTGACAGACTTTTTTTTTTGAATTGTTCTGTTTTAACTTTTCAGGGAATGTTTTAGATTGCCTGATTCATTACTTTGAACTTTTTGCTGACAAGACCTGTTGTTACTCAGATGTTGCCCCCTACTTGAATAAACTGGAAGAGGACAAAAGGAAATTATTTCTGGAAAAAATGGAACAAGATGTAGGACTTATCAGTACTGATGGAGGAATTATTTATGCAACAACAGTGAGTTTTGTACCCTTTATGATGGATTGATGGTATCTAATTGGTAGGAAAGGTATCCGTCACTCCTTGTAGGAAAGGGTTGTGTGACGTGTCATAGCTACATAATACTTTTGTTAGATTAGGAGGAGGGGGAGGAGATTGCAGGTCTTTTTCAAAGAAAGAGGTTTCTTTTGTAATTGAAAAGATGCTAATTAATGATTGAAAACATGATACTTTTATGGCAAAGAGATAGTTTTTTGATGGTCAGTTGCTGGTGTTATCAGTAATTTTGTGTGAGATGGTGAAAAAAGAGGAAGACAAGTCTTTCCAAGAGGTGAAAATGCTATTTACGATCAAGTGATTTATTTTACTTGTCAACTTTAGCTTGGTAGTCATGTGATGAATATTCATCATTATTGACAGATCAGTTCAGAAATTAAAATGTGAGGATGACAGTGTTAGAAATATTGTAGTATCACTATCATCACACTTAAAGAGATGGTAGTTTTGTAACCATGGTAATTAATTACTTAATTGTTACACTGATTGCACAATACTGGTAGTATTACACTGGTAGTTTGATTTTAAAGGAAAGCATTGCATTTGTGATGATTTATAGATGTGGAATGGTGGGCAAGTCAAAATTCAGTAGCTGTGTAACTGTATTTTCAAGGAAAAGGTTTTCCTGAAAAGAAATTCACAACTATGCACCTCAGGAATAATTTGTTCACTCAAAGTTTCACATTTTCAAGTGATGCAACATATGTCTTTAATGCATAATGTTTTGGAAACTTAAAGCTATTGCCAGAGTTAATTGATGTGACTGAATGATTTAATAATAATAAAAGCTATTTTCTGTGGGTACCATGTTAGTCCAATGCCAGTGCAATATTTTCCTATACTTAAGAGTGTGGGTAGACATAATATGCCATTGATGGTTTTAGCATTCATTAAAATGTCACTGTTGTCCCCTTCTTTAGAAGCCTAAATTGAAAACTTATCGGGTACAAAACCTAGAATTTTCTCGTTTTTGTTCATTTATGGCTTTCTTTTTATCTTTTTTGTACAAAGTATCCCAAATTTTACACCTCCCATATGACCTTTGTACCTTTACTTCCAGGTAAAGCAGCTACAGAGACATCTTACATGTCTAAAGATTGTGAGGTACTATGGCTTCCATGATAGTTTAAGCTGTCCAGATAAGAGCAGTCTTTCTAGAGAACTTGTACTTAGGTACAAGGATGGACTCAAATTTGGCACTGAACTCCTTCATACAGATTTGCAATATTCTGACGAGTACTTACTAATGGCGATACACATACTCCTTGATATTATGGAGGAAACTGGTGAGTAGGATGTAACTTTCCAAGGTTTTAAGGTCACATATAACAGAGGAATAGAACTATATCATAGTTTAATGTGTAATGGGTAAGGCTGATGTTATGTTTTGTGTAATAGAAGACTGGTTCTCAAATAGCAACCTAAAGGCCAACTTTGGTATGAGAGGATTTATTCTTGAATGGGAAGAAATCTGGTCAGAGGCAAAACATTATTAAAATGTATTAAAATTTACATTTAGAATTAAATTAATGTGGTATGATATTAACATTGTCAAGAAGTAAGACAAGAAGAAAGCACAAGCTTTGTGACATTGGGCCTTAGGTTCATGCAAAGATATGAGCTGGTCATGCTATAAGAATGAGGGTGCCATTTTGTGGCATATTTCGATACAGTTTGTTTGTTTTGCTGCATTGAAGACATAGAACGTACTGTAGACACAGTGTACCCAATCTCTACATTGTACACATATTCCACAAAAATATTATGTACGTGTGCAGTGTGGTGTTGAACATGTTAGAAGTTAGACAGATTTTGTGAAAAGTAAAAAAAGAGAGAGAAGAAACTTTTTTGAGAATTTTCAGGGATATTTGGTCATTACCTGTATTACATTTATGCATTTTGCATGTTTTATGAAGGCTTCAGTAAATGTATTATTTTATTTGATTTTACTGTTTCTAAAGGTGATGATAGTTTGATATGGCAAAGCCTTGTACTGCTAGAACTGGGACACAAAAACAGTAGATCAAGTCATCACTTTAAACTCCTCTTGATGAGGTTATACTGTATAGCAGGTGAGTTGAAACTTTAGAAAGGATTGTTAAATGACTGGTCAGTAAATAAAAGTATGATTGAGTAAAAGGTCATTAAGTTTTAAGTCTTTTTCAGATACTTGGTGTTAAACTCAATAGATAGGCTCAGAGCTTGAATTATTGATTTCTTAATTTATCCTTCTACCTTACTGTCACACCCATGTACCCCTCTGACTTGTCTGGAAATATGAAGGGGTTATAATGGATATATCAGCAAGGAATAGTATACTTTATGTCACACCCCATTTTGATATAAAGCAAGTTGATCAAGTTTTTACATGAATACAATGTGTTGCACTCTCTTTTGTTGGAATACCCCAAAGTGTTCAGCAGTTTTATGTTTAATGGCTGAATTAACTTCAAAAGTCCTCAGTAAAATTTGACTACATAGAGTTTATTCCCTACATATCAGACTCAGTTTATTGGGACAGTAGAAGGAGGAGAAGTCAGGGGAGGGCTACAACCTATCCCATATGTACAATGCTCTTGTCCGACAGTCCATTGATACTACAACCCATTAGTCTTCTAGCCGAAGGCAAAGTAGAGTAATTCTTTTCTCTTAAGGTGTTTTTGGACAGGCGTCATTCCTGTCGGTTGCCTTTAGCATCCTACTGTGGGACCCATTTTATGCATGATTTTCATTTTTGTCATTGGTGTCCCAGATCAAACTGTTATAAATTTACCTTCTTAGCCCAAACTGTGGAGGATTGGAATAGTCTCCCTTCCAACTTAATCAGTGATGCCTCCATTCAAAAAAACCCCATCACTTTTATTGCTAAGCAAATTTAGTGTAAAACCTCTGGATGCATGCATGGTGAATGAATGACCTTATGGACGTGTCACCATTTTTGAAGAAGCCCTTTGGTCCTGTGGTCAATTGGCCCTACAGTGGGATTTTGTTTGTATGCATGCAGTGTGGTACAGATGGGCTGTAAAACCAATGGTATGATTAACTGTTGGACCAATGAGCTATAAGACTATAGGTTAATTCTTGTTAGCTCTCAGGTCCATAACAAAACCCAGTGGTCCATGTATGGCAGAGTTTTCAATTTTTTTCGGCTGCGGGCCACTTTTCGTTGAATATATATTGCTTTATCACTTTTACGGTAGGCAGCAGGGGTGAATCCAGGGTTTGGAGAAAGGGAATCATTATTGAGGGCAAAGCTCACACATAAGAGCTTCAACAATGACTGCACAGCAGTCAGTGGGGAGTGTAGGATTCTTAATTTTGGTAGCAGTTCCATAATGGGGTGCCCAAGGGGATGAAAGTTGACCTCAGCCCCACCAAGGTTGGGGCTTAGGTGAGAAAATTTGACATTACAGTTGTGCTAGATAGCAGGAAAATGCACTCAACCAATCAAAAATTCCCACCATTGTTCTACCAAGTAGTTGACAAATAGTAATGTTACCTCTGTATTCTCACAGGTGTCTTTGGTCCTGTACCTGATCTTTATGAAGGTTTGGATATCAAACACATGCAGCAGGATACCTTAGGGTAAGCTTACTGTACTGCAAATGACAGGGTTTCCATGAGATAGGAAATGGGAAATTTGGAAAAAGTGTCCATGTTTTGAGATTCTGAAACTCCATAAAATGTGACTGACAGGAAAATTTAACACACTGCCTGCAAAACTGAAAACCTTTCACTTACAGTACTGTACTTTAGATTATGTTGCTTCATGTGTCTGCAATGCAACATTTGTGTAGCAGTTAATGTGGAATTATGTTGCATGATGATGCTGCACATAGCAATTGACTGAATGAATGTACTATCTGTACTTAATACTGGAGTGATTGTTTCATTCTGTTTATTGTAAGGTCATGGAAAAATACATCTTTAATATTTGCAAAGGGTTTATTCCCAAATGTTAAGTGTTGATTCTTGGGTATTGAAAATGGGGATCTTTGTTCCAAAAAGATTTTGAATTTCATTAATTCAAAAGTGTGGGAAGCCTGTGATAAGTAGCATTTGAGAGTTCAGGCCTTTTCATTTAAGGCGAGCTATAGCTGGGCAGCGCCTAAACTCGCCTAAAATGAATTTGAGGCGAGTCATTTACTACTCACCTTGATTGTCAAAAAAGCTTGTCTACAAGAGCCTGACAAGCTTTCTGTTGCATGTAACATCAGCAAAAATTTAGGAAACAGCTCGCCATAGCAGCTCTCAGAAGAACTGTTACGTACTTGCCTTCGATTTTCAAATGTAAAGGTCTGGAGTTAATGCATTGGGTTGTGGAATTTGGTAATGGGCAAAGGAGGAGATAAGGGGACAGTGCATGTTCTCAGTGTTGTTGGATGTTACCATGACAAATGCAGAGGATTTGTAAAACTGACCTTGTATGCATTGTGAATGTTGGTAGTTTACTTGCTGGCAGTTGAGCAGATCATAATTGTCTTCTAATTCTGATCTGTTCTCATTCTATTTGGGTTCATTTTCCAGATACAATGCCCTGAAATTTGCCAAATCTCTTGGTCAGTTATCTTCAGCTGCAACTCTCTATAACACTACACTCAGGTTCTATTTGTCAGGACAGCGAGAGGTAAGGAACGAAACAGTTGTTTTATTGCCAGTAGTTTGAAGAAAGGTTAGTTTACCACAATAAATAGTAGCAAATGTCATGCTGCTAGAATTAAATAGGACATTTTAGCCAATATTACCCAAGAAAAAGGTTTTTTTCTGGGTGAAGCTGATCTCTATAATTGCAACAGTTAATCCCTTTTACAAACAAACTTGCTGTATTGACCAAACAGTTTTTAAAGGGGTTCAAACCCCTTTAACTTTATTGATCTCAAGATACTGAACAGGAAGTTCTCTGATAGATTCTGGATTAAGAGAGGTCAACGAGAGATGGCTAAACCTTGCTATTTATTTCTAGCGTCATGTGGAAGACTTCTTTGGCATTTTAAATAGAAATGTGACTGATAAATAATTAAGGTCAAAGTAAATCAATGACAGGTACAGATATTTAGATACCAAGTGGGATTTAAGAAACTTTTAAAGTTGGGAAGGGTATGCAGAACCTTCATGTAGACATTCTGTTAGTTTTGAATCCTTAGGATGACGAAACATAATGCTACATATTAGTTAAAGACAAAAATTCACGAATGTATGTTGGGTAATTGCATTTTGATTTTGCTTGCAGGTAATGGAATACATGATAGCATCCTACAGGTTTGGGACATACCAAAAGATACCAGAGTTCCTTAGGTTCAGCAAAAAGATAAAATTCTCTTTACATTTTAACCAAGCTGCTGTAGAGAAAAAGTTGCTGGATGTCTTACTGGAATCGGAAAAGTTAGTAAACTGTGATGTAAAATATTAATGGAGAAGAAAGAAGAAACTGTGAAGCATAAGATAAGCATTTATCAAATTAGGAAGAGAGATCATGCAAGATGTCAAATGAGAGGGAACTGTTAAATTGTTAGTGTAAATGTAGAAAAATGTTAACATGTTCATTGGGAATGCATTGAACAGGATATCATGTGTACATAGGCCCACTTAAAGTATTTCAGTAGTGAATATACATATGTAAGATAAGATAAGATACGTAGATAAGATCATGAGAAATAAATCTAAAATAAGTGCCAAATCCTTTCTTCCCAAGTCTTCTTAAGTCTTAGAAAATGGTTCATTTTGGTCCTGAAAAAGTCTTGAATTTCATTACCTCCCAAGTGTTAGAACCTTTCAGAGATGTAGGAAGTAGCCATATAAGGGCGCTCTTTTGTGTGATCCAGGGGGATAATGCAGAAACCCAAAAAGTGTTTGCAAATAGACCTACATTGATGTCACATGATGTGATTTAAAGGGTAAACAATGAAGTACACTGTACCCACTATGTAGACTTCGCACACGCATGTAGTAGACTTACATGCATATCCGACTGGTACACAATCAGCTGTATGCATTTGTTAGTGTAAGTTGCAATGATAGGCACTACCTCTAATGGGGGGTGCACTGCCTGTTCCATGATGTCATATGCATAAGGTCTGTAGAGGGGTTTCACTGTGTCATGTGATTGCGCATCTCTTTGGTTTTGAAGGGCAAGATTGTGCGTCTTTGGTGATTTTGAAGGGTACGCGTCTATTGTGTCACAGTAGTATCTATGGTTATGCACTGCGCGTTTGGTGTAAATACGCATACTGTGTGTGTGTTTTGCCCCTCAGTGCTTGGGAATTTAACGCGCGTGACGTCACATGAAATCTCTCTATACCTAATTAGAGTATTCTTTATAAAAGTTGACAGTAGAGTAAGAAGGAAAAAGAAGGTGTCGGAGGGAGGGGGTGTTGGGGAGTTGGAAGTGTAGTATTCAGAAGATAAAAAAGATGACAGTTACATTGTATATTTGTAGAGGACTATGACAGGTTAGAACATTTACCATATCTTTTGTGAGGATGTATGGTGGAAAGTTTCATCATTCATAATACTATAATGTATTTGAAATTGTGAACGCTATCTTATAAGGGTAAAATGTGGAAACATCAGAATTTCACTTTTCTTTTTCCTTTAAAGGGAAGGAAAGACATTCACAGAATATGTTCGTAACATGGAACTTGAACCAGAGAAGGGTAAGTAGGGGTATGTCTTAATGTGTAAGTTATTAGTCATAGGGGGTAGGGAAAGTGCTTTTCGATTCCCTCTTTGATGCTGCCTGCTGAGGTATTGTGTACTCCTACATGTTCAGCTTTTTGGCTCTGAAGATGAATTATTATTTGAAATATTTGGCAGTATGTTTTACTAACAAGCAAATGCTATTTATACACATACAATATCTTACACATCACATGATATTATAATTAACCTGGGAATCATTCCATTACCAAATAATACAATTTAGGTCTAAATACCCCTGACTTCATCCCCAAAGTTTAATGGAACTTCTTGCCATTTTTGATGCCCACCATATTGTTAAGTCTACAGGGTTGTAGTTGGTGGTCAGTACTGGAATGCCAACTTCCCAATGATTTGCTAAGATTGTCTTCTTTGGCAGGTAATTATTACAGGTTTGGTGGAAGAAGTAAAACTTGCAAATGCATTATAAGTAGAATGGGACTATGCTTGTTGCAGCAGGCAATGCTTGGGGGATACATGCTCAAGTGCTGGGACTTAAATGTGATTTATTAATGTCAGCACAGAAAATGAGGAAATGGTTGTATCAATTGGAATCATTCTGTAGGATCCAGTTCTTGCAACTGGGTTGTCACAAGGTAGATGTGCATACAAACCAGAAGCATCATCTGAGCTGTGCAGAGACCAGTCTCAAACTGCATGTGAGACTGGTCTGGAATGGTTTTCTCTCAATCAGACTGCAGGAGATTAGAAGAGGTATATCGATGAGGTCATATTACTCTTAAGTAATGTATCTGATTGTGACAAAAAAGAACTAGCGTTCAATGTTTTTCAGTAGCACACAGGTTAGAGTTCATGTTTTAGTGTCCACACTGATTGAGTTGCTAAATGACATAAGTAACTTATTGCTGAATATGCACTGTCCTGTGATAAGTATGAACACTTCATTCCCTCAATTTCATTTTGGTGCAGATACAGTAGAATGGGATCAACTCACAGATCAGAGAGATTTGGATGTGATGGTGTCCTGGAATCCTTCCTCAAGGTGAGGAATATATTCATATTTTGGGTAACGCTCGTATAGAACCGTCATCTAAATAATGTGCTTATGCAAGTCATATCAACATTAGGCACATCTGCATACTTTTTGGGTGATATGTTGAAATGTGGGTATTTTGTTTTAAATTGTATGGCTAAACATTAGAGTTGAAAAGGTCACAGATTATAAAGATGTGCTGTAACATTTGATTGAAATTGTTGAGAGGGATGCTTTGAGTAGGGTTCGGTGGAATACTGGTATATTTGAATAATACCGGTATACGAATATATTCATTCCGATATAATGGAAATTCCATACTACCGATATATCAAAATACCGTATTCTCAGAACTCCAGGAATTCTGGTAAAATGAAATGAATGATATCAAAAGGTGTTTGTGAATGTAGGAGTGTGGATATATGCACGTTAAAGTGTATATTCATAGTCATGAGTATAACGGGTAATGTCATCTGCAGTACGTCACTGTATTTTTGCATATGGGAAGCTAAGATCATCACTTCAGTCGGGTCCATGAGTAGGCAGGCAGGTTCTCCACATGTTGGTAGGCCCATACTATGCAGTATAACCAGGTGAACGGACTTTCGAAATACCCATATATACACGCATATTCACTTTCCCAAGTAATACGGGTAAGGTGGGGGAATGATTGTACAGCTGTACTGCATCTGCAAAGCATAGATTTGGGTATTATTCTCAGCAATGGTTCTGCATGAAAACGTAGTCCTACATTATAGGCATTTACAACATTAGGCTTACTGACTGGAATACCGATACATTCAGCCCAGAGTATTACTGATAATGTAAATGACTGCATGTAGGTCGACTGTAGTTCTATTGTTCTTCTGCACATGCAGAGCATAGATATTGGTTACTGGCCTTTACTTGTAGCCTACTTGGTAATGTGACTACAGACTTAATAACATCCTACTAAGCTAGTTCTGGACTATGCACTCAGATTCAAATGTCACATCTGTTGAACTTGTGGCTGCAGGTTTGTGCGAGGAACTATATTAAGAAAAAGCTGGAAATGAAACAAGTGCTATTCCAAAAGACGAACTTACTAGCTGGCATATGCTGTTTTATTTTCTTCTCCTGCTTGAATCTCTTTTACTAGCAACTTAATCTTGTCACAGTCAAAGGCAACAGTTCAGGCCCATGGCCTGACATGTGTAGAAGGGCGAGGTGTTTTCAGAAGTTGGGTGGGAACATTTTCAGGGGCAGAGATGGGCAAAAGACAGTATTTCTTTTCCTTCTCAAAACTTTAAAGAGGGCAATGATTTTTCAGGCAGGGTGCCCTTCTTTGACAGGAGCCCACCCTGCAAAGTAAATATGATCCTCAATATCATGAAACCAGGTGACGCAATATGAGTAAAAATGTTAAGGGCAGGAATAGTTCTATTTTTTACCTAGTAGAAAAGGGGTATTTATATCTTTCTTTTATTGATAAAACATTGTGCCAGTGTTCTTTGTTGATTATTCAGGAAATGTGGGCCTACATAGTAGGTGTGTCACTTCACCAATTTCACCAAATTTCACTGGTATTTTGCAGCAGTATACCAGTATTGGTTTTTCCTTGATACTGCCTGACTCTAGTTATAAGTTTGCTTTGAGTTCAGCCTGTGCTCTTTCAGACATTCCTGGCAAGTGATGTTTAAATTAAACGTTTTGTAAGTTTTTAACATCCCGCCTTGTAGTAATTTTCGTTATTCCACTAGCCATTTTAATGTAATATGTTCCGATTTATTTTTTGTTTTGTTGTGAATGTCAATACAGGCAGCTTTCTTCAGCTAATAGACAAACATCTATGAAGCAAGAGCTGGCCTGGCTAAGAATACGAAACCTCCTTCTAAGGATGATGGCTGTAACAATAGAGCTTCAGCCCCCAACCCCTTCTGCTGGACCCTTAGAGGCCCAGACTAATGATCAGCATGATGGCACTAATAACAAAGAACATTGCAATTCGAAAGAGGTTTTGAATTCATTACTTGCCGAGTTTGAGGAACACCTTGAAGCTTGTGATGGTGACGAAGATACCAGGAAGAAGGTGAGGAGGATGGGAGACAGATGTTTAACTGAACAAAAGAAAAATGTATATATATAGTTAAAGGACCAGGGCAGTTGTTGACAGTATAAGTAATAGACAGGTCATCAAAATTTGCTTACCCCTCCCCCTTCCTAACCTCCCACTTGAAGAAACTGTCAATAATTTGTTACATAAGAATATGAATAACTTGTCAAGTCTAATATGGTTTGGAAAATAAAAGTATTTACAGAAGTTTGCAAGGGAAAGCACTGAAGCAGTAGTATTCATAGTAGGCCAGACTGGTGTTGAAGGTAAGCTCTGGGTGAGTGTATATGTCTTTATGGTTGGACGACATATTTAATAGATGAGGATGGGAATGAAGAGAATATAACCAAAATATCGGAAAAATTATGCCAGGAATTAGGAATTTGTAGTTGCAGTTTTATCAGGAAGTAAGTTGTCACTTTAAAAAGACTTAATATTTCTGTGCTGAAACATAACTAGGTTCATTACAGACTTGAAGCTAAGAGTAAAGCACAGGTCTCACTAGAGCGATTTCAGATAGGACTACGGTCCAATTTTTGTGAGTTTTAGTTAAAATCTTCTCCATCCCTGGTCAGAAGGAGCCAAAAATTTGCCAACCTGTGTAAATATATGATTTGCATCAGAGGACTACGAAAATGAAATGTAAACTTATTTTTCTGTGACGTCACATCGGCAGACAGCATTTATCGGACACGAGTGCAAAAATCGGATTGATTTCCGAACAAGTACCGGTATAAGTTATACAACGGTAGCAGAACAGTTTATCATGAGACAAACTAGGATCAGTTATCGATATAGCATGACCATCATTAAAACAAAGTCAGAATAAAAACTATTGTTCTGATTTAGAAAAATTCGTATCAGACTTTGGATTGAAAATGGCTGTAGTGTGACCCACCCTTTAGACCCAGTTGTTGAGTGATTCATCTGTTACTGTTTTACAATTCTTAGTTACCTTTTCATGGACCACCTAGTCCCCTGACAGGAGAGTATTTGGATGGCAAACATGGAAAGCTGATGTCTTTGAGCTGTCATGTGGTAAAAGAGGCTTATGAGATTAATGAAGGTGGTGCTGGTGAGTTGCAAGTTTATTTTACTCCTTAGGCCTTTAATTGCAGATATGTAATTTCCTCTGTGGATTCAGTAAAGTTTACTCTACTCTCTACTCTATTTAACTCCAGTACGATATTTAAATATGCCGATGTACATCTTTCATAAATAGGATGTTAAAAAAAAAAAAAATTAAGTATGTACACACTTCACCTTGTGATACTCTGGATAAAAATTTGTATTCTTACACTCTGCTAGATCAATAGTTTAATCATATGGTATCACTCACAGTATAGCAATGGTGGATGTGTGTTCTACTGCCTTGATTTCTTTCACTTTAAATGGTAGGCACTACTTAGCAGGTTGTATAATGGCTTTTGGTTGGAAGTAGTTGGATGCAGGGTCCACTAGATGGAAGGTTCACTAGACCAAAGATCCTAACTTTAATCCAAACCCTAACCATAATCCTAACCCTGACCCAAATCCCACTGTAAGCTAATCCTTATCCTAATTCTGATCCAGTATCTTACCTCATTCCTAACATAGCTGTCACCCTCTCCATGGTGGAAATGGCATTATTTAATGAAAAGTTGTCAGTCCCTGGGGGAAGGTTGCTTTTCCAGCGAAAGAATGCATTAAGTGAAACAAGCATAGTGGAGCACAATACTTAAGAATATGGTGTGAAATTGAAGTTAAATAAGCTGAGGAAATGTAGTCCATATCCAAATAAAATTTGCCAACAAAGTTCATTTCACAAATTGTTCAGGGGTGAGTGGAAACAATCTATATGTAGAGTACATATATCGAAGACAGGGATGGTATAGATCACTCAAGGCAAAAAGCATGTAGAAGAATAGTTTATGCATATGTATGAAGTATATTTTTACTATAACCAAGTTCACCATTGAAAGCTTTCCATCAATCTAGCAGGTGTTAAAGGGATATGTATTTGTGCAACTAATTGCAAGAACACCAAGACCATTTTTAGGTTCAAGTAGAACCAACAAAAGAAGCCTGAATTTGGTTGCAAATCTACCTGTGTATATGGGTCTTGGAGAAAACAAAATTACATTGTAGGAAGTGAGAAAACTTGAGTAGAATTATCAGTGTGAACTGTATGGAAATCTTCTGGAAAAAAAAATGCCATCAATATCTCTTTTAAAAACATATTTTGTTTTCAGATGATTCATTATCTACATTGCAAGATAGCTTTTGTGTCCATTGTGAAAAACTGAAAAATACCCTCCAGGGTAAGTAAGAAGTAATAGTTAAGGAAATTCCTAGTTTTAGAAACAACCATTATTTTCAGTTGTCAAGTAAGATTTATTCTATCAGATTTAAGCATTGATAACTTATATGATGTGAGTTGTACTTGTATATACAACAGGTACAACCTAAAGTAATGTTGGCATCAGGATTGTGTTATTTCCCCTGCTTTTTGGTTTCGATGATAAGAGAAACCAATGCATTCGTGATGGCGTATGTGTGTATGTATGTGTGTATGTGCGTGTGTGTGTATGTGTGTTTGTGACACTGCTCGTTAACACGATATCTCAAGAAGGGAAACTCTGACAGTTCTCAAACTTGGTACATAGATGCCCCATATTGAGAGGAAGAACCCTATTGTTTTTGGTGGGGGTCAAAGGTCATGTGGGGTCACCGGGGGTCAAACTCTGAAAACCTTGTTAACACGATATCTCGAGATAGGAAGCTTGGATAAATTTCATACTTAGTATGTAGATGCGTTATGGTAAGAGGAAGAACCCTATCGTTTTTGATGGAGGTCAAAGGTCATCTGGGGTCACCGGGGGTCAAATGCTGAAAACCTTGTTAACACATTATCTCAAGTTAGGAAGCTTGGATAAATTTCATACTTAGTATGTAGATGCATTATGGTAAGAGGAAGGACCCTATCGTTTGTGGTGGAGGTCAAAGGTCATCTGGGGTCACCAGAGGTCAAACTCTGAAAACCTTGTTAACACGATATCTCAAGATAGGAAGCTTGGATAAATTTCATACGTAGTATGTAGATGCGTTATGGTAAGGGGAAGAACCCTATCATTTTTGATGGAGGTCAAAGGTCATCAAGGGTCACCGGGGGTCGAATGCTGAAAACCTTGTTAACACGATATCTCAAGTTAGGAAGCTTGGATAAATTTTATACTTAGTATGTAGATGCGTTATGGTAAGAGGAAGAACCCTATCGTTTGTGGTGGAGGTCAAAGGTCATCTGGGGTCACCGGAGGTCAAACTCTGAAAACCTTGTTAACACGATATCTCAAGGTAGGAAGCTTGGATAAATTTCATACTTAGTATGTAGATGTGTTATGGTAAGAGGAAGAACCCTATCGTTTTTGGTGGAGGTCAAAGGTCATCTGGGGTCACCGGCGGTCGAATGCTGAAAACCTTGTTAACATGATATCTCAAGTTAGGAAGCTTGGATAAATTTCATACTTAGTATGTAGATGTGCTATGGTAAGAGGAAGAACCCTATCATTTTTGATGGAGGTCAAAGGTCATCTGGGGTCACCGGGGGTCGAATACTGAAAACCTTGTTAACACGATATCTTAAAGTAGGAAGCTTGGATAAATTTCATACTTCGTATGTAAATGCGTTATGATAAGAGGAAGAACCCTATTTTTTTTTGGTGGAGGTCAAAGGTCATCTGGGATCACCGGAGGTCAAACTCTGAAAACCTTGTTAACACAATATCTCAAGATAGGAAGCTTGGATAAATTTCATACTTAGTATGTAGATGCGTTATGGTAAGAAGAAGAGCCTTATTGTTTTGGGTGGAGGTCAAAGGTCATCTGGGGTCACCAGGGGTCGAATGCTGAAAACCTTGTTAACACGATATCTCAAGTTAGGAAGCTTGGATAAATTTCATACGTAGCATGTAGATGTGTTATGGTAAGAGAAAGAACCCAATCATTTTTGGTGGCGGTCAAAGGTCATCTGGGGTCACCGGAGGTCAAACTCTGAAAACCATGTTGACACGATATCTCAAGATAGGAAGCTTGGATAGATTTCATAGGTAGTATGTGGATGTGTTATGGTGGGAAGATGAATGCTTTCATGTTTGGTGGAGGTCAAAGGTCATTTAGGATCACCGGGGGTCAAACACTGAAAATGTTTTTAACATGATATCTCAAGATAGGAAGCTTGAATAAATTTCATACTTAGTATGTACATGCATTATGGTAAGAGGAAGAACCCTATCGTTTTTGATGGAGGTCAAAGGTCATCTGGGGTCAAAAAGCAAAATTTTAAGAATTCCCAAGATCGTCTCATGAGTTCACCAGAAGGCAAAAAGCAAATTTCCCCAAGAATTCCCAAGATCATCATTTTGCATCATCAGATGTCAAAATACAAAATTTCCCAGGAATTCCCAAGATCAAATATGAACTTAAAATTATTTTTCCAACATGTCAAGATAGCACTTGACCAGCGACTGAAAGACATGGGACATCATGGCATTATTTGGAATAGAACATATATCATCGAAACCTCAATGCATTTTTGCATTCTGGTTTATCGTGTTTTACCGATGTTTTCTTCTGTGTACTTGTCAATGCTATCAGTTACTGGTGACCTGTAGTGTTAGTTACAGGCTTTTAATGCTTTGGTGACAGTTCGTGTAGCTGTAAATCGCCGTTACAAGTAAAATGTGATAAAGCCATCATGGCTTCATTATAATTCAAGTACTGAATGAGCTTTTATACTCAAATAGTTTTGTTAATTTCATTATGACCTAATATGCAGCTGAAGGTCTACTGATCTGGGTGACCTCCATCACTTACGTCTCCCAGCTAATCCTTGAAAGTTGGTTATCTTATCCATAAACCCTATGGCAACATAGTTCCTGTGATTTAACCAGTGTGATCTATGGCTGTTATTTAAATGTAAGGCCAGAGCTATTTGCTTCAGACTTTCAGAATTTGGTTTTTCCTTTACCCTCAGAATCATTGAGAAGAAGCAGGAGGGGACTGATTAAAGAGGAGGGGGATAGGAGAGTCTTTGACCGACAGGTCTTAGTGGAATTATCATTGCTTTCAGAGGTAAGGGAATCCCAGATTTTTGATTCCTTGCTGAAGGCAGGCAAGGAATCTATGCGATGGTGATGTCGTGTGTGTGTGTGTGTATGTGTGTATGTGTGTGTGTATGTGACGCTTAGCTTGTAAACACGATATCTCCAGGTAGCAATGACTGACACTTTTCATATTTCGTATATAGATTTTTCATGTTGAGAGGAAGAACCCTATTGTTTTTAGTGGAGGTCAAAGGTCATTTGAGGTAACCAGAGGTCAAAAACCAAAAACCTTGTAAACACGATAACTCAAGATAGCAATGACCGACACTTTTCATATTTGGTATACAGATTTGTCATGTCAAGAGGAAGAACCCTATTGATTTTGGAAGAGGTCAAAGGTCATCTGAGGTCACTGGAGGTTAAGCTGCGAAAACCTTATAAACGGCTTGTAAACACAATATCTCAAGATAGCAATGACCGACACTTTGCATATTCGGTGTATAGATTTGTCATGTTGAGAGGAAGAACCCTATTGTTTTCCGTGGAGGTCAAAGGTCATTTGAGGTCACCAGAAGTAAAAGACTGAAAACCTTGTAATCACGATTTTTCAAGGTAGGAGTGAAGGACACTTTTCCTATGTGGTATACAGATTTGTCATGTCAAGAGGAAGAACGCTACTGTTTTTGGTAGAGGTCAGTGGTCATCTGAGGTCACGGGAGGTTAAACTGCAAAAGCCTCATAAACGGCTTGTAAACTCGATATCTCAAGATAGCAATGAGCGACACTTTTCATATTTGGTATATAGATTTGTCATGTTGAGAAGAACCCTATTGTTTGCAGTAGAGGTCAAAGGTCATCTTAGGTCACCAGAGGTAAATCTGCGAAAAGCTTGTAAATCGCTTGTAATCATGATATCTCAAGATAGCAATGATAGACACTTCATATTTAGTACGTAGATTTGTCATGTGGAGAGGAAGAGCCCTATTGTTTTTGGTGAAGGTCAAAGGTCATTTGAGGTGTCTGGAGGTCAAAGACTGAAAACCTTGTAATTACGATATCTCAAGGTAGGAATGAAGGACACTTTTCATACATGGTATATTGATTTGTCATGTTGAAAGAACCCAATTGTTTCTGGTAGAGGTCAAAGGTCATCTGAGGTCACTGGAGGTCAAAAACAAAATTTCCCAAGAATTCCCAAGATCGTCATATGTGGTCGGTCACCAGAGGTCAAAAAGCAAAATTTCCCAAGAATTCCCAAGATTGTCATATGGGTTCACCAGAAGTCAAAAGGCAAAATTTCCCAACAATTTCTAAGATTGTCATGGGGTCACCAGACATGATAAAGCAAGAATTCCCAAGTGTCATTTGGGGTCACTAAAGGTCAGAAAGCAAAATTCCTCGAGAATTCCCAAGATCATCGTCTGGGGTCACTAAAGGTCAAAAAGCAAAATTTCCCAAAAATTCCCAAGATTGTCATCTGGGGTCACCAGAGGTCTAAAAGCAAAATTCCCAAGAATTTTCAAGATCCAAGATCCATTGGGGGTCAGAGGTCATTTGAAGTCATCAGAAGTTAAATACCAAATGCATTGAAAAACACAATATTTCAAAACAGGAGTGTTAGATACTTGTAATGTAAATTTTAGGGATAAACCTCAGTGCAACAAAGCATCCCCATTTGGCAAGGAATCACTAAGCCTTTGGGCTTTCTGGTTATTGTAACTAACTTTTATGTATGTCACAAAATCTCATGGAATAAGATTGTTGGAAGATGGAGAATTGTGAAGTGCTTTTGATGTAAGTTTTTTGACTTAATTTAAACAGTGGACCTTTACTAGCAGTTACAATTAAAAGTAAAAATATCTCCAAATAATATAGCTTTCGTTTACCACAATCACAGGTCTTTGGGAGTCCAAAAACTCTATTTTGATGTGACCATTTCAAACCAGTCGTAAATCTTTAAACTGAAGGTCAACATTTCTCATTCTAACCATGATTGATTTGATTTTTTCTTTCTCTTGTAAGTTTCCTTGGTAAGTTGCTATCTAATAGGCCTTTTTGAATTTCTACTTCTCAGACAATAGTTTTTGTTATATACTTCATGGGTCTTGCTTGCCGAAATCTAGCATCACTGAAGCACAAAGTGTCAAAGAGAAATAAGAAGAAGAAAAATGCTCCCAAACCTTTGGTAAGTTTCAGTCATACTGCTTTAAAGCTGTAGTTGCTTAAGTTTTTTGGCAGAATGTGAAGATATTTTAAATGTATCAGTGAATCAATCACACTGAAGACAGGATGTTGGTTTTATATGTGTTTGGTTGTGTAATCTAATTAGTGTGTTTGTAAAAATGTCATTTTCCTGTTTAAGTTATGAGAAGTTCAGTTGTGACAATATTATTGGAGACTCCCCTTAACTTTTCCTTTATCTTGAGTAGTGACATTTAAAAAATTTCTCATATGCTTTCAAGACTAAAGTCCCTTTCACTCTAGGTGAGACACGATGTGATACAATATGTCACAATAAAGAAGTTGAAAACGATATTTTTACTTAGACCCTTTCACACTCAGTGTGACACAACACAACTTAATACAACACCTTCAAATTGAATTGTGATAATTTCAGCTTTCACCCACTTGTCACTAAGCATTATTTTGTATGACCAGTAAGGAGATACAGTCGCTACTCTGTTAGGTCACATGACTAATTGGTCATGGGAATATCGCTGCAAGATGAACAAAAAGTCACCGGTAGTGTGAAAGGGCTGGCAATTTTCTTTTGTTGTGTCATATCACATTATCTTGTGTCGCTTAAATGGGCTTAAGCTTTCATGCTTGTGTGATTTTGCATTCGGATTGAGGTAGCGATATAATTGTACAACTGCTACTCTGCTTCTCTTGTCTTTAGGAGTACATCGTTACTTTGTACATTCATACTCAAAAAGTAATGTACTCACATCCAAAGGCAGAAATAGGGGAATGGGGGAAGTTACTTCCATTAACCTCTTGTCATGCAATAAATTTTGCCACATGGCCCTTTGTCCCCCCCCCCCCCTCCCCCTTCTCCACTTTTTCACACAAACCTTAACTATTGCCCACATTCAAGCCTGTAAGACAGTCACCACAGGACTGAGACTTGGTTAATAGTTTCTGCGGCGAAGCTTTGTTTATTGTCGTATTGCCACATTATTGTTACAAATGCACAGAAAGGTGGGGGGGGGGGGGGGAGCAAAATACAGTGACCATTGTTTTTGCCAAAATTATGTTGTCATTTCATTGCATGCCATGTGGAGGGGTAGACTGGGTGGGCAAGTCTTTGTTTAATATGTATAATGTTTGTTATAAAGGGCATTATTGACCTAGACAATTGGAATTTACTTTCTAGCCACCTTGTGTAGGTAAATTGCAGTCAACTTTGGCAGATATTACACAAATACTGGAAGGACTTCAGGCAGCTGTGTCTGATCTTGAAGCAAGTTCACAATCTCTTGACTTCACTCAACTTACTCTCATTAATAAACATGAGGAGGTGAGTGTTAAGTGATAGTTTAGTGTTGGTCTCTAATCAATAAGTTGAGTTTGGATTCAAATGTCTTTGTGAACTTTATGACAATGTTAGGAAGGTTGGGGGGGGGGGGGAGGGGAGTGACTGGGATAAGGGTAATTTGAGGGGATTATGGTCATTTGCTGATGGCTTTGGAATCCATTTGTCAAGGTTTCTGCAATCACTTTCTCATTAGAGATGTGGAATTTTTGTCCATGCAGTGATACCAGGTAGTAGTTCATGTGCGGATCCGGGGGGGGGGGGCTTTCTCAGCCACACCCCCCCCTTTAACTACAACAAATATGCGAAAATTAGCATAATGTTAATCTAGGAGAATATTCAAGGGGGCTTTCACCCCCCCCCCCCCCCCTTTCGAAATGCCTGGATCCGTGCCTGTGGTTTCAGGTATGACAGTATTGAAGATTTATTTGGCAAATCAATTAACTTTTCCCCGTTATGTAAATAAGGTAAAATGGATAAACATCAGTGCAATTTGAAGTGTGAAATTAAGTATCTGATAAAGTTTTTATATCACTAAATATGGTGTGTCTCTCTTGGAAAATCCATTTGTAAGCTATGTATACACCAGGCATCAATAATGTAATCTTACCCATATTCTCTTCAGGTGGTGTCCTTATTGCCATTACCAGACAACACCCTCATCAATTGCCATCTTGATGATCCCCTGGAAAACACCCTTCAGAGGATATTCCACTAGATCATCCCCCAAAGACAATACCTACCAGTACAATTCCCGACAATGACAATTACCCCACAGCCAATTTTTCCCACCAGAAATTTGAAATTGCCTAGGTAGGAAATTTCAGGGGGACACTTGTTTGGGTGAGATTCTTCTGGGAGAAGGGGGTTGGGGGTGGGAGGGGATTGTCTGAGTGGGAGTTGCTGAAGGATGGGGTAGGAATTGTCTGGGAACCATTCTTGTCCTGGTTATGTCTCTGTGAAGGTTGTTTCATTCAAATTTAAGGGATTGTTTAAAGAATGTGAAGTGTATCATTGTTGTGTTGGCATAGTAATCATACGATGATGTCATTAATTTTTTGATGCACAAACTTTGAAACATTTAACTGAAATGTGATAATGATTTATTCTGTCACAGGATGAGGAGTTCACAGAAACAGAAGCTGTGATGTGGAAGGCAATCTCTGGGAGTTATCAAGAATCATCCAAAGAACTTCTTGAACTCTTGAAAACTAAACAACAATGCCTCTCCAAACTGAGACTGTGATCATGTTTGAAAATTGGATGGAAAACTGTTGGAAGCAAGTGAAAGTAGACAAAGAGTGCGAGGTGAGAGTGAAATTTGAGAAGGGATGGACAATGACAAGATGAAGAATAGTATCACAGCTTGTTGAGATGAAGATACAGCAGGAAGTTTCTCCTTCAACTATTTGATAGGTTGTTCTGTCAAGGATCTTTGGCATTCAGTCTTGGGTCTTGAAGAATCTTTTGCAGTAATGACTGCAGTTGGTAAAAGACTAGGACCTCTAGCCCATGCTCGTACTGCACATATGCCCCATAACCCCTGCCGTCCCACTCGATAACCAGCTGTCCACTTACATATGTCTAATACAATTTTGGATAAGCTTTGTTCATATTTAGGCAGTGCAATACCACACAAAACACTACTGTTGTAGTGAGTGTTTCATCTAGTGCCCAGATATGTTCCTCAGAGGATGCCAAATCTTTGATGTGAGCCTGTTAATTGTGGTAGACTGTGGCCTAAACTGTCATAATTGTATGTCTGCTCATGGATCTTTCAGAATGTTTCTTAATGACGTGAATGCTGAAATATGCATATGAAGCATAACATACCACAGAATGGTGAAGGAGGGGTGGAATTGGTAGGTATGGTCTCTTTCTAACAGTAGAGAAAAACAGAAATACATCCTAACTTCTCATGGAAAGAACATTGTGTTATCTGTCAACATCTGCTTCTTCCTCCCACCCTCCTACTTCCCATTATAATATTCTGAATATTATTCTCAATATGAAATAGATTCAGTGTTTGATATCAAGTCGGGAAATCAGCATACTCAAAACACACACAAGCAAAAATCTTTTGGTTTTAATAGATGTTAACCTTTGGTTGTAGGCAGGTTTGGAGTCTCACTCCAGTAAACCAACCCATGTGGCATGTCACCAGTGTCCAGGAAATAGCTGAATACAGAAAATACTAGTGGTGTGCTCTTGTAACATACCAATGCACCCAAACAGACTTGACAGTGGTAGTTTCTCTGTGGTCTGGTGAGGTTTAGTGATGGAGCGATTATCAGTATTCACCATCAGTATTGGCCGATACTCCAGATTTTCATCCTGTATTGGTAATGACACAGTTTACCTTAAATGCCGATATTATCTATATTTATCATCCCATATGTCATGAAAATGGTACACTATTTGAGTATTTTTGGATGCAAGATCCAGTATTTTACCTCATCAAGGACACTTCATCCTGGTGCCCTGTAGCCCATGGTTAGTTGCAGAATGCTTATTTCCCAAATGTTGGAACTGGAATTGGTATCAGCTGATATTGAGAACTGAAATATTGGTATGGGTAATAGTGGCTACTTGCAATATCGGTACAACACTAGTGAAGTTTAGGCGAGCCTGCTTCCTGCTGTAAGGTGCCTGGAAATAAAACATCATGAAGGCATGACCATTATCGTACATGGTTTCCGGTAGGACATTTTTATGCATCTCAAGTGGCACCAGGCCAAACATACAAAGATGTTTTGTTATTTGGTATACATTTGATTGTAGTTTGTTAGACAGTGCACAAAGGCCAGGGTGACCTTGAAAGTACATATACCATTTTGTGGGGCACTGTGGCCACTCCCAAAAATACAAAGGTCATGTCCTCTGTGGTCGTCGTTTGGTTTCGGCCCTGTTACCAACCATCTGATCCAGATTTAAGTAGGCTTTAATTACATTTCCAGAATTGTGATTAAGCAAAGACAGGTTGTCAAACTATGTATTTATTTCTTTATTTTTGCATGTAGCTCAGGGAATACCTGACAAATGCATCAGTACTTTTGCATCTGTGAGTTGGTTTGGTGGCTGCTAATTGGGATTGGTCTCCCTGATTTTCATAATTGAGAAGAAAAAGGGAAGAAAAAAAGGGGGGGGGGGGAGTTAAGGGCTTGTCTCTTTTTATTTGAAAAACATTATTGGTACTACCCTATTATAGTCTTTTACTGAAAGAAAATGATACTTTTGCAGAAGTGGCAGGAAATCTAATTCCTGGAGTTACGGTTTGTGTAAAAAATCCCCTTGGGATATCCACCGGATCTAAAACTTAGTAACTGACAGTTGTGGCACCATGTTGAAGTGGTTATGGATTCTCCCAGGTTAAAACTTCAAGGAACAATCCTGAGAGATACACCAATATGGTTCCCTGACAACAACCCCCCCCCCCTCCCCCATTCCCTTGACAATTTTCCACCCAAACAATTCCCACTGGGTCAATATTCTCCTCCCCCCCCGACAATTTTCATCTAGGAATAGTCTAAATTCTGTGCTGAGGAAGGTTCTCGCCCCCTCCCCCCAGACAATTTCCCTCTAGGAATTGTCTTAAGTCTCTGGTGAGGTTCTCGCCCCCCTCCCTCCCCTCCAAGACAACTTCACTCTGGCAATTGTCTAAATTCTCAGGTGAGGAAGGTTGTTTGAGGGGTATTTGTCATGACTGGAAATTGTGTAGCAGGTAATTGTCCAGCCACAGATTTATACAGGCATGCAATGCACGATTTACTGTTTGGACTTATCATAAATTGCTGGGTTAATTATGATATACAATGTACTTTGTAAAGTGCAGCATTTTCTTTTATTCGTCATGTATGATTTATTGCTAATAACTTCTGACAATCTGAAATACAGATAAGTGATTTCCTTCTAAGACAGTCTCACTGAATGTCTTCTCACAGTGAGGAAAAGTGAGATAGAAAAGGCTATGAGAAAGAAAGATTATGTTTTAAAACTGAAATTCTTGATTGGTTTTTTAAATGAAATGGCCGATCATTTTTCATGTGTGGTTTAAGTGATCTCTTGCAAAATGATTTAGGAGCAGGAACTGCATGTGTGGCATACCATGTCTGTGTTGACACTTGACTGTCAGACTTAGCTTGCATAGTTCTACTTCTAACATAGAGAGAAATAAGCATTGGTAATCTGCATGGTCATATATTAAAGGAAATGATATTGTTTACATTAGTACATCTATAATTGTTACACCATTCAGGCTCACCAATTGACTCTGGCAATAAGTTTTCTTCATCAAATTTTATGTATTACAATTTTCATAATTGTAGCATCATTTGAAAATTTGAAAGTTTGGGTTGAACAAATTCATGAGCTGTTAAGCGGTGAATTTCTTCCTGTGAGAACCTTTTTTCTTGATAATAAAGTTACCCAGCTGCCTTAATTTGAACTGCATATCAATATATTCCATGTATCATGGAAATTTTTTACCACAAAGGTAAGATTTCCATGTAAATACTGTTGCATCGAATTATGATTGTGAAGGTGCACATTAACTGCAGAGTAGCAATGGTTACCAACAATGAAATCTTGAAACAAAATGGACAGAATATGCTACAGTATCATGACTCTTTTATGTATTGTCCTTTTAATCATGTTTCATTTGAGCAGATTGCCTCTTGTTCAAATTAATTCAAAGTTTGAAAACTTAAAAACTCAAGGCTTGTTTCTGGTGTCATTCTTGTATCAGTGGCGGCACCAGGATTTGCCCAGTGGGGGCCAAGCTTCCCCATGGGGAGCAAGGGGTTGGTTTTTTCAAACTTCTGGTTCTTTTTGCAGAAAATTGAAAATTTGGGACATCTTTGAAGAATCTGCCTGCTTTAATGCAAAAACAACTGTCAGGGAGTTGATACAAACTGTATCATACCTAGTAAGGCTCATAGATGAAATTGGAAAATGTGTGACAATGGTACTGCACCAGCCTTCCCCAGCAGTAGCCACCTGTCTCTAATGTAACTTTAAAGTTTCTTCAGAGGAAATATATTGATATTATTCAAAGCAATTTATTTTCTAGACAAAATTATTGAGAAAGATGGCAGTGGTGCTAATGATGGTTGGTTGTGTGAGAGATAAGCTTTGGAGAAATTGCAGGTAACTTGGAAATGCTCTCTGGAGGGTAGTTATTTCAAATTAATATAAATTGTTTTGTTTTAAATTTGTAAGCTTTGTTACTCAACTTAAGCAGTCTTGATATTAGGTCTTGTGTACTGGTAATAGACTGACTGGATTGTTACTTGAATGCAAATAGGTCAATGATGTGAGGCAAATAAGAAGCAATTGGTCCTTCACATTTTACAGGACTTTGCAGGGATATTATTTTTAAGATGTGTTGCAACAGGTGTAGAGAACATTGTCCAATACAAAACAGTGAAAACAAACATGATGATGCTTTTGAAGTTTTATTTGTTCTTGATTTACATTAGAAATGGACCAGTATGGTTACATTTCCTAGAATTAATAAAAACTTACATGCAAGCAGTGTTTGGATAGGTTGTGAATAATGGGCTGGGCAGTGTAAACAGGGGGAAGGGGGTGGGGGTTTCTAAGAGTATTTAGTAAGCCTTTTTTCATCACCTTCCTTCATGTTTGCTTAAAATGAGTAAGTGGGGGGGGGGGGATTGGGGGGATTCTTCTTAAGATTTTGATACCATTTGGGAGGCAAAAGAGGTCCCAGACTCTGAGGGCTGAGTCTTGTCTCCTCCCTACATATTCAATACTGAATGCAAGTAAAGATTTTTTAACATCTGCATTGGTTCATGGGCATTATTAGGAGCATTCAGTCCTCTTAGTGAAAAGTTTCCCTTCTGAATTATTTAGCATCCTCCTCAATTGAGCATTGCAAAACATTAAAACTTAAAACCTGATCTGGCTCTAAAAGCCCATCCCCCCAAGATTGGCAGGGGTTAAAAAACTATCTCCTTAGAACTTCATAAAATTATAGGCATACTGCAAAGGGGTTTTTTCCAGTTAAAAACATTTAGCTACATGATTGCATGATTTATTGCTTAAGAAGGATTAGGACCTGGCAGGTCCACCTTCACTGGTTACATCTTGACATTAATGCCCTCAACAACAAGATTAACTATTCTCTAACTTCAAAACATCTCCAAATCTCTTTGGAAGGAAGTAATCTGCCACTGATTTTACTTCCAAGCACATAGTGCTTAAAAATCTTCATGGTAGGCAAAGGGAAGCCTTAGCACATCTGAACATATTATATATCTAAACAGACTTGCAGCTTGCAATAAATCCACCTTACAACAGTACTTGAACCATTGCATTTTATATCTTGTGCTGAAGTGTAGCTATCTTAAATTACTTCAGTGATCAGTTCTCACCAATATGGCTGCATATAATTTTAACATTTTGTGAATAGAATGTCCAGCCACAATTCATTTACTCTGAATCTGTTTCTTGCTCCACGATATCTCAAAGCAGTAAATCTCAGTTACCACCGTAACAATTTCAGTCTTTGAATTCTTCACCTTTTTTTATTGTACTCACTATTCCTGAGTTTCATGATCAAAGCTAAACCTATAATTCAAAGTTTGATTTTGTACCCCCTATATCTTTCTACCATATAGTACGTATCTTAATATAACACACATACTCCCTGCCACAACAAAATGAGCACAACTCCTCCATTAAGCAATCTCAACATCTTCAACCCTGGAATCCCAGGGACTGCCTGCAACCTCTTCTTCCTTTACAATGTATTTCTATAAGATCATGTGTACTCCTCAGTAAAGTTTTAGTTCCCCAGTTACACTGTCAATAGTCTCTGCATGACCTAGGAAAAAAGAAAAAAAAAAAAAGTCAAGACACTACTTCCATTAGCTTGTCAGCAAAGACCCTCAAATGAGCACAAACATTAGCTTTGTGCATCTGAGGACTTGAAGGCATATATCAACTGGCATTACCCCCAACATGCTTGGACCAGGTGCCAGTTCAATCCACATTTTGATCCCTGCTTTTGGGCAGAACCAGATGCCATTTTTCAATATCTAGGGGCCTTTTTTTATACCAATCATTGAAAATGCGAATTATACATAATGTTGGCACCATGGCAATGCACTGACTCTGAAAATACCTGGGTATAACAAGATACAGCATGTACATATTATAAACAAGTGAAATGAACTCATGAACTTCTGTCACTGTTTTGTGCACAATTCATGGAAACTGCTTGCTCACTTATTATAACACTTTCATCAGTTTTGGAATGACAGAAATCAAAGGGACCCTGACTTTCATTTATTGCCTGGTCTTGTATTCTTGAAGTATACCAGGCACTAAATCTTGGGAACCATGTAAGGGCTCGAAATAAGCTTAAAAAAGGGCACAGCCAAAATGAGCAAATTGGCTATTATAGGTTTATGTTATTTCATAGGACATTTCTAACGGGCACCAGGGCCATCAGTAAGGGCTCGATAGCCATGGCTATCAGTCCCTTTGGTTATTTCGAGCCTTGCCATTCGGTAAAAATTATCTGGTACTTGCTCTACCAAAATCAACATCACTACATCAGGCACTGTACAGATTGACATAACGTATGATTGAATCCTCCACATTGACAGTGATGTACACAACAATAAACATGATAATCAAATCTTTTATACTGGAAGCATATCTGCAATACTGTATTTCTTCATGAGTATAGAGAAAATAGGCTTTGGGTGATGCCAGGGTGATTTCCAGGGCATGTTCAATAAACTCACATTGAATTATAAACAAGGCTAGTAATTTTTGTTGAGATGCAATACTCTTGTTGAAGAATTCGTATATGAATATGTTTTAAAGAACTGGAAACTACCCCTTTTGATAACTGCTAATCTTACAGTAAATGTATGATCTGAAGTGTCTGTGGCATTGAAAGAGGTTTTTGCAGAAAGGGTACTGTATCTAGAAATGACATTGCCTTGGCCTCCTTCAAAATGAGCTTGGGATAACAACATATCTCTTTTCTAAAATTCTGTCAGAAAACTTTCCTTCTGTGTAAATTTGATACAATCAAAACATTGAGAAATACAACAGAAAATTTCCAAAAGTGGTATGTAGAGTCATCCTACCTGGTCCGACTCCTAAAACAGTACGAGATCCTGGGGCTATTTGAGTCCTTCCTGCATCTTGGATTAAGGTTGTTACCAAACCTACGGATCGCGCATGTTGTGCTAAAGAAAATCTTGGATGAAAAGGACACAAACATAATGAAAGATAGTAATTATGCAGATTTCCCTGGCAGTGAGTTTAATGAGAGTAAAGACTATGTACACTATGGCATGTAGTCTTCATGGGAGCTTTTTCTTAACCAGAAAGCCAAAAGGCTTAGTGATTCCTTGCCAAAAGGAGGGTGCTTTGCTACACTGAGGTTCATCCATCAAATTTATACTTCTCTACTACATCATTTTTTATGATGTGGTCACAATTTGACCTCTTCTCATGTCAGCTCATGTCACATGACCTTTGAACTAAAACTTGAATAACCAAAAAAATGAAAAAAAAAGAAGGGATTTGTCTGCTTCCTCCCTTGTAATGACATGTTTACAAAGTTTCAGTTTTGACCTCTGATGACCTCAAATGGCTTGTGACCTCCATGAAATACAATAGGGTTTTTCCTCGCACCATAACACATGAACATACTTAGTATGAAATCTATCCAAGATTCCTACCTTGAGATATCTTATAAGGTTTTCAGGGTTTGACCCCTGGTGACCCCAGATAACCTTTGACCTCCAACAAAAACAATAGGTATCTTTCTCTAACCATAACATATCTACATACTAAGCATGAGATCTACCAAAGTTTCCTACCTTGAGATATCGTGCACACAAGGTTTTCAGACTTTGACCCCCAGTGACCCCAGATGACCTCTGACCTCCACCAAAAATGATAGGGTTCTTCCTCTCACCATAACACATCCACAAACTAAGTATGAAAACTATCCAAGCTTCCCACCTTGAGATATCGTGTAAACAAGGTTTTCAGACTTTGACCCCCGGTGACCCCAGATGACCTTTGACCTCCACCCAAAACAATAGGCTTCTTCCTCTTGCTATAACACATCCACATACTTAGTATGAAATCTATCCAAGCTCCTACCTTGAGATACCATGTAAACAAGGTTTTCTGACTTTGACCCCTGGTGACCCCAGATGACCTTTGACCTCCACCAAAAACAATACAGTTCTTTCTCTCACCACAACCCATCTACATACAAAGCATGAAATCTATCCAAGCTTTCTAACTTGAGATATTGTGTAAACAAGGTTTTCAGATTTTGACCCCCAGTGACCCCAGATGACCTTTGACTTCCACCAAAAGCAATAGGGTTCTTCCTCTCACCACAATGCATCTACAGACAAAGCATGAAATCTATCCAAGCTTTCTAACTTGAGATATCGTGTAAACAAGGTTTTCAGATTTTGACCCCCGGTGACCCCAGATGACCTTTGACCTCCACCAAAAACAATAGGGTTCTTCCTCTCAATATGGGCCATCTATGTACCAAGTTTCAGAACTGTCCAACTTTCCCTTCTTGAGATATCGTGTAAACAAGCAAAGCCGTCACATACGCACACACACACACGACATCACCATCGCATAGATTCCTTGCCTGCCTTCAGCAAGGAATCAAAAACAGGCACTGAAACCATTGTAAAAGACTTTTTTGTTGACTTAAAATGTCAACCAAGCTAGCTGTAATTGACTGTCAAAGTCTCACACTGTTGCTACCGGAGACTGGAAAGGATTGAAAAAGAAAATTTGTCATAAGGTTAACTTGGCTAGTACATACTCTTACTGTACACTGAAGTGAAACCCCTTATTTTATTCAAAATGCAATGCCCCTGCCCCCTTTTCTTTAGTCAGTACCCAAACAGTAGGATCCCTAATAAGTTGGGTCCTATAGTAGTAATTCTAATCTATGGTGTTTAATGTAAAGGCATTCTTACAGTGTATCCTCATCAGGAGCTTTTACTACGACCTTCGGTTGTCCACAATTCAACCATCGTTTGAGGACATCAGGCTGCTCGGAGTCAGCTCTTCTGTAGCACCCCACAGCTGCATGACTGCACTGAACGAAACATAGAAACATTTACAATAGCTACAAGTTATTCTGGGTCTGACTCAACTGTGGGTGCACTCAAAATTGTCTTCAACAGACAGAAAGCCTTACAGACTTTCAACTAAATCATGCTTCACCTTTCTTGTATGAACCTGTATGTATGGGACACTTTCTCAGGGACAGATGGTGGTTGTGTGCAAACTGTCTACCAGTTGGGGCATCGAAGTCCAAGATGGTGCTTCCATGGACCCTTTTCCAAATAGCAATTACAAAGGATTGTGGGATTGGATTTTGGTGTGCGTCGTTTTTGGCCACAGCAGAATGCCATTGAGAAAAACGCCCCACTTCAAAAGTGTATCCCACAATCCTTTGTGACTGCTATATGGAAAAGGGTCTATGGTTGGAGGGAAAGGATTCACTTATAACTGTACATGGCAGGCCACTACATGAATGAAAGTGACTAAGGTGATGTATGTCACAGCTACATGAAATGACTATTAAACATAAATGTGATGCAGTACCTGTATACTGCATGAAAAAAAATCTTTGAAAACATGAATTATAGTAACAATTTCCACCAGAATCAATCAAATATTGACACTTTTATGACACAATTTCTGTTTTACAGATACATCAACAAAAACAGTGGCTAAATCTATAATGCAAACTATTTGTCATCTGGTGAAGAAGAGATCACATTTGGAATGTTACAGTATCTTTGTTTATAAAACTGAGGCAGTTTTCCTTCCTAGTAGTTAGATAATGGCAAATTAGAATGGTATATTATTTCAATTGTAGGTATTCTACAGTGTATAGAATTGTTCTCTGGGTCATCTGGCATTACCATTCAAACTGTGTATACATGAAGTACATAGTACAAAATTCTCACCTGTGCTGCAACTTTTCCTTTTCCCATCTTTAGATCTGACCTCACAACTAGAACCATTTTGTATTCACCTGAATCCCCTGGTGTAGTTATCTGAAAATTAATGCACGAAAGTTTCTCTGTCAAAAATGAAACGTTTTACACAATTCTGGCCCAAGCCATAAAATCATGTTGACCACTTAGCAGTTCACTGTGTCCAGAGAGCAAAGTTACTGTATGCAGCACATCTCCATGTGGTAATTACACATCTTGGTAATACACATTAACCAAAGGGAGGATAAGGGCTTACGTTTAGTTTTGATATTTTGACAGGGTATTTAGTCTAAGCATTTTCATGCAATTTGCATTCACTTCATATCCCAGTTCTCAAAATATTAGCAGATAAAAGTTATTACCCTGTACTGAATCCCAAACTTCATTGGAAACAAGTACAGGTGACATCATCCTCACATTTATCAACAGTTTTGTTTTCAGTAAACTTTAACAATCAATGCAAATGCATGAAAGGTATGGGAATTTCACATTCCCCTAAAATGGTACTTCTCATGCTGGGGTCCACAGGCTGCAGAAGCTTCATCAAAAATGGTGATGGGCCATGCCAGGTAGCGGGGTCTGAAAATAAACATGTCTATACCCTGACAAGCCTGGAAAAGTCTGGGAGTGCCAAGTATGAACAACTGGAGCAACGAAATACCTACGGGTAGTGCCCTGACCATAGCCACAACCATAGTGAGGCTGATGTCATTGGTGATGAAACTTCCTGTGTTTGAGGATTGTTTAACAAGTTTTTTGTTTTCCCAGTCCTGACCAGCTATGGTAAAAGCTGTAATTCATACAGTGTTAAACAGTTTAACAATAAATTTTATTAGCATTGACATGAATGATGCCATGTGTAAAGAATAGTCCTGATATTACAAGATTTTCTCAAATTTGGTCCAAAGGATGGCAGATTCTTCAATAAAAGCCCAAATTTTCAATTTTGTCAATGAAAGCCTAAATTTACCACATTTTTTTCAACAAAATCTCACAATTTTCAAATTTTTCTCAGTACTAACACACTTTTTCAAAAACTATAAAAACAAAAGGCTTTAAAGTGATTCCTTGCCTCTAAAAACATTTTTCAGTTCTTCTTTGACTATCCAGAGTTTCAAATTGACACAATTTGAGCGCCAAGTGCTCCCTATGGAAAGTCCTACTCACTACCTCCCACTGCAGGCAACTTTTAAAACCTGAAATTTCTCCCAAAAAGAGTAACAACCCCTGACTTGAGACAGGGGTGCTTCAGACCAGGAGTGCAATCAACTTCATCAGCTATGTAACTGACTTGGATGGAATAATTTGTATACCCTGACAAATGGGAGGAAAGCCACCTACAATAAGGTGACCATATTTTGCGGGTTAAAATCAGGGATGCTTCTAGACCAGGCACTGTGTAAGGAAAATATACATCGTTAGTGTGCAATTGACTAAAGTAAATGTGTGTGTGTGTGAACAGCAGTATCAGAAAATTAAAGATGTTCTTGACTTTCGATCTCTGTGAATGCTGTTTGCAGATACTGTACCTGTTATTTTTTAACCTACGTACATTGTACTTAGGCACTACGATATACTGTATATCTTAACCTGTCAACGATGCTGATGTTCAGTAATACTATATAGGCCGATAGTACTAGCTAGCGCTACGGCCGGCGCCGGCCGTTCATCTATCTCCCATCCAAAAGGTACATGTTTAGGCTACACAATCGACAAACTATTTTTTTACATTTGATTAATATCTTGGGAAATTTCAATTTCAAGGACATTTATTCAAATCGGGGACATTTTCAGGGAAATTTTTTCATCGGTACCAGAACACTGGATTCAGGGACTGTCCCAGCAAAATCGGTTTCGTGGGCTGTAACCAATATGGGGACACAGATCTTTCATTACAGTTTGAGCTACCGTACATATGAGCTGCACCATTGATATTCCTCTTAAAATATAGCATGTTTGTAAGCAGTTTACAATGTTTTCACCGTGCGATCTCCAACAACCTCAGGTAACCTTTGACCTCTATCAAACAAAGTAGGGTTCATTTAACAGCAATAATGCATCCACATGCTAATTATGAAAACTATGTATTGGCAGGTAGCCTATTTTGAGAAATATAATTTACAAGGTTATAAGTTTTGACCTGTTATACAGTAATTACTGTAACCTCTGGCCTCTTCCCACAACAACAGAATTTTCCCCTCAATATGACAAACCTATCAAGATTGAAAAGTATCCATCATTTTTCATCTTGGGGAAGTTGGGCTATTGGGTTTACAAGCAATTTCGGTACAACTGCAGAATACAACCCCTCCAGCTCCAAGCCTACCACTGAGACTCCAGAGGCGTAGTCACAGTGACTGCGACTGCGCCTCCAAAACTCAGTGGACGTAAACCATGAACATGAGACTCACACTGCGTCGTTCTCAAAATAACACAACCTTCATGTTCTGCCACTGTGCCTCCAGTCTAGGCTAGATTGGAAGCTTCATGTTCGACCACTGCGACTGCGACTGTGCCTCCAGTCCAGTCTAGATTGGAAGCTTCATGTTCGAGCACTGTGACTACGAATGCACCTCCACTTCAGCCTGACTACCTTCCACCAACAATGATCCATGCAGCACTTACTGCACATAGGCAACCTGTTGTGGGGTTATGGACTTGAAAAGGAGGAACAGAGAGACTGTGTACATGTGCGACTCCATGATTTTTAAAGGGTTGCTTTTTGGAGGGGCGTTGTATTTTGCAGTTGCTCCACAATTTCCAAGATTTTCCTTGTTTCATCTCCCGTGACCTCCAATAATCACTTAACCTCTTAACGTTATTACCAGCCAAATAATTGGCTTCAACTGACGAAGATGATCTCCTTACTTGAGTCTCTGGTCCTTGTCTCGCACTGGATGCACGTAATGTTAATTGTCTGTGCCACTTTCCTTTCAAAAACCAACCCAAAAGAACTCCAGCAGCCATGCTAAAGAGCAGGTTAATGTTCCATGGACTAATGATATCGGTCACTTTTATGGTCATTGTACCTGTAAATTGTGTTTTAGACAAAACAGTTTTCTGAAGTAAATGAGGATACGCACGCCACTAGCAAACGTGTTCTTCAAAAGAAGGCTCGGGTTGCTGCTAGCTTGAATGAATATTTCGCGTAAATGCGTAAATGGGTTTATGCCCTGTACAGGAATAGGGAGTATCTCAGTAAAAATATAACGTAAGGCCTAATGAAGAGGTACATAAAGAGGTGACCTTGCTTTGGACAAGTAAATGAAAAGATGATTTTTTTCAAAGAAAGTAACTCATAATGATCATAATCAAGCTCTCCATCACTTTTTGTATTTTTCAATCCAGCTTAAATCAAACAGCGTTTTCCTTTTATCTATTCATGATCTCGAAAGTAATGTTGATTACTTTATTTCTGTACTACCGCATCCTTGTGGCGGGAAATTTACATCAACACACACTGTGTGCAGCTGGATTGCGAGGCAGCTAACGTTAGAAGCCCCTGGATTACTGTACTGACTGTACTGTATATATACAGTTTATTGTGTGTGTGTGTAGGCCTTATACTTAGTCTATTCAATTGTTATTTGGCTACGTTGGCGAGCGTTCTAAATTCGTCTTGGTCCCGATGCCGCCAGTCCATGGTCAAAACTCCAAAGTTGCGATGATATCAACCAGAGTGTAACAAGTGGGCAACAAATTTCACAAAGTCTTAAATGGCTCCCATCAAAGTGAAAGAGATCGTGAGGTTCAGCTCACAGGTTCGTTCGTACTCTAATAGTACTTAGGCCTAGTACTAGTAGGCAGGCTAGGCCTAACGTTAGGCCTAATTCTAACGTTATACTGTACTTGTAATAGGCCTAGGCTAGTACCACATCATCTGGGGCCGATTCATCTGACATTGTCCAGGCTAGGCCATAGCCTAAGGAGCAGCTAGGCCTAGAACGTAAGTGCTGTGTACTCCGAGGCTTTACTAGGCCTAGGCTAGATTGAATGACATAACTCACCGGAGCCCACCGGCAGTAACTGCCGATGGGGTCGTAAAAACTGGGGCAGACAGCCGTTTCTGGCTTATGTAGAGCCCCCGTCTTTTCCGTAGAATAGGATCGGTTACGTTTTTGAATCCATTGACTGTTGTAGCAGTTACAGCTTCCTGTGGCAAATTATTCCATTCTGTAATAATTCTCTGACTAAAAAAATACTTCCTAATATCCAGTCGACAATAGTGTTTCTGAAATTTTAGCTGATGTCCTCTGGTTCTACTACTTTCTGACAGATTGAAAAAGATTGACTGATCCACATTTTCTAGTCCCTTAACTATTTTAAAAACTTCTATCAAGTCAGCTCTAAGTCTACGCATTTCTATTGAAACTAAACCAGTTCGCTCAAGCCTTTGATCATAACTGAGAGTAGGTAGTTCTGGGATCATCTTTGTAGCACGACGTTGTACTTTCTCAATATTATATCTTTCTGCAGATAAGGGCGCCATGCCTGACAACAATATTCAAGATGTGGTCTAACCAGTGACTTATACAATCTAATTATATTGCAACTAATTTTACAATCGTAGGTTCTGTTAATAATACCAAGTACCTTATTAGCAGAGCTTACAGCTTTGGCACACTGTCTACTTGGACTCAGCGAATTATCAATAAGCACACCTAAATCCTTCTCATACTCAATGGCTTCAACTTGAACACCACCTATAAAATAACTAGCCTGGGCATTAAAATGCCAGCCTACGTGAAGACATTTACATTTCTGAGCATTAAAAAGCATTTGCCAATCACAAGACCATTTGTACAACATATCCAAGTCCTCTTGCACCTCAGCCACTTTATCCATTGAATGGACATCAGAAAAGACCTTCGTATCATCTGCAAACTTCAGTACTGAATTATTCAAATTGACGTCCAGATCATTAATATAAATTATAAAAAGTGTAGGACCTAACACTGAGCCTTGTGGCACACCACTAGTAACTGGAAGCCAATCAGACATACTGTATGACCATTAAGTACTACTCTTTGTAACCTTTTATCCAGCCAATTCTCAATCCAATCAGCCACTGCTGACCCAATACCATGAGCTTTGACCTTTAAAATAAGTCTCTTATGAGGTACTTTGTCAAAGGCCTTGCTAAAATCTAAATATACAACATCAACAGGATGACCTTCATCAACCTTCCGAGTAACATCTTCCAGAAAATAGAGGAGGTTGGTAAGACAAGACCTTCCTGATCTAAAGCCATGCTGAGAATCAGATATAATATGATTACCTTCCAGATAACTAACAGTACTGTCCTTCAAAATGGATTCCATCACTTTGCAGACCTGTGAAGTCAAACTGACTGGCCTATAACTACTGGGCTGGTTCTTGGGACCCTTTTTGGTTCCTTGCGTTAGCAAAAGGAACCTATGTAGTCAGCTTGGCGTGTGTGTGTGTGTATGTGTGTGTGTGCGTGTGTGTGTGTGTGTGTGTGACACTTGCTTCGGTACGCTGTAACTCAACAAGGGAAAGTTGGACTAAACTAAAACTTGGTACAGTATATGGATCTGTCATAGTGAGAAGGTGTGCCCTATTGTTTTTGGTGGAGGTCAAAGGTCATATGGGGTCACCAGGGGTCAAAGACCGAAAACCTTGTTTGCAAGATATCTCAAGGTAGGAAGCTTGGATAAATTTCATACTTGGTATGTAGATGCATTATGGAGAGAAGATGAATGCTGTAGCTTTTGGTGGAGGTCAAAGGTCATCTGGGGTCACCAGCAGTCAAACACTGAAAACTTGTTGTTAAAACAATATCTCAAGGTAGGAAGCTTGGATAGATTTCATACTTGGTATGTGGATGACTTATGGTGAGAAGATGAATCCTGTCATTTTTGGTGGAGGTCAAAGGTCATTTGGGGTCACTGAGAGTCAAATACTGAAAACCTTGTTAACGCAATATCTCAAGGAAAAAATCTTGGATAGATTTCATACTTGGTATATAGATCCACCATAGTGAGAAGCTGTGCCATACAGTTTTGGGTGGAGGTCAAAGGTCATCTGGGGTCACCAAGGGTCAAAAACTGATTTCCCTTGTTGTTACTGTAGCACAATATCTCAAGGTAGGAAGCTTGGATAAATTTCATACTTAGTGGATGCCTTATGGTGGGGAAAAAATTTTGGTGGAGACCAAAGGTCACCTGGGGTCACTGGAGGTCAAACTCTGCAAACCTTTTCAACTCTATATCTCAGTGTAGGAGGCTTGAATAGATTTTTGCTTTGAGGTGTTGCATTACTGTAAATCTAGCAGAAAACCCATATGAGATTTGTTGGATGTCAGAGTTGAAATCACCAGATGCCAAAAAGCAAATTCCCAAGAATTCCTAAAGTCAAAAAATATAAGCACAAAACTGTATCATTGACTGAAAGATGTGGGACATCTTTCAGAGATGCCAAGTATCTCAATTTTAATTGAAATTATAGTATTATGATTTTAATCCATAATCCTGCCATTATGAAAACGTGCATAAAGTACTACTTTTTAATATTGCAGAAGATTCTCTGCCCACAAAGCAGAGGACTGTTGTGAAAGTTCACTAGACAGACAACATTTGTCCTTAGATTAGGACATGTGAGCTTGCAGGAATTGGAAATAAGAATTGATTAATTAAATGCTACTATGGGTTGTTAGTTTTATAAAGAGAACCAAGTTACTGATCATTTGGATCAGATACCATTGAGCGTGCATGAATTGTGATTGCTTAATTGAATAAAACAAATTGTAACTGTATACTGTCTGTGTTGATATCCCCTGAAGTGCCTGTAGGCTGTATTTCTTCAGAACAATTTATTTATGCTTGAATGTGTTAACACAAGATGTGCATTGTCTACAGAGCAGATTTTGTGAATCAACAGAAATACTGCTTCATTCAGTAGTTGGCTCAGTTTCATTACATTCAGCAAGGAACCACAGTGCCCATTGGGCTCTTGTTATACAAAGGGGTCACATTGGCCAGCTTCCAATCAACAGGAATCTGATTACACTGCAAACTCTTGCTAAAAATAATACTTAAAGGCTTGGAAACAACTTTTGCAAGATTCCTCAACACGACAGGGTAAATACCATCAGCACCAGGCGCTTTATCAGGACGTAAATTACACAGTTTCTGGAAAACCACCTCCTGAGAAATATCTATACTACACAATGACTCAATACTATCATTAGGACCATTAAAAGCTGGCATGTTGTTCACATTTTCCACAGTAAAGACCGATGAAAAGTACTCATTTAGCAGTCTAGCATTAACATTATCATCATGAATTGGTTGATAGAATATGGTAATATGGTAATAGAATACCGTCCACCTCCCTCATGTGCTGAAACATGCCGCCGAAATTTTTCATTATTTGGAAAGAAACTTTTTAAAAAAAAATCAGCCAAATATTTTACTCTGAATTTCATCAGAATTGGCAAGTAAAACACTCCAGATTGGAAATTATGGCACTTTTCACCGAAATCTCGGGTGTGCACGAAAAAAAAATTGAAGTGTGCAGTGTGCAACAAGGTGTCGAGTTGGTACGAGGCAATTGCCGTCGGCTTAAAAAATCAGGTGTGGAGTGTGAATTTTCAAGTGTGCAATAAAAATCTAGAAGAAAAATCTCGGGTGTGCAATTGCCATACTTTCCATACTGGAAAACGCTTTCTGAAAATAAAAGCATCACCTGTTGTCATCGTATGGGCCTAGGCTATGCCTCATAAATACACAGCTCAAAACCATTCTCAGCCGTGTACATCATTTCAGTAAGTGCGAATGTAGGCCCTAACATAAGTTTTGAATAGCGTATGATTCACAACGTAGTTGTTTTACCAATTGACCAGCGTTGCAAAATCATGAATAATGAAAAAAAAGCCTCATGTGTTTCTAAAATCAACTGTACGACCATACTGGAAAGTTCAGTTTTTCGCCAATGAAGATTTACACCAAAGGAAAGGCAAGATAAAAACTACGCCACTATCTGCTGTAGGCTAGGTGTGCCAAATAGAAATCAGGCTGACAAAGTATGCCAAAAATTTGGCGTGACCACTTGAGTGCTGCGCCAAAGATCTTCAGCGTAACATACATGTTTTCCAGACGGGCCGTATGATATTCTATGACTTTCATTCCCTCGGCCATAGGCCTAGGCCTACCTTGCCACAGTAGAAATAGAATGCGCTTTTCCATTCCATGGATACAGATTCGCTGTTACTCAGAATTAGCTCCTTGCTTCATATTTTTTTTTATTGATGCTCTGTGATGATATATTACTGTAGGTCTTTAATAATGCCTGAAAAGTCCAACAAATTCATTTCACAGTGTAGGCATAGGCCTAGTAGCTAAACCAGCTTTGCTAGGACAAGGTATCCATATTTAGCTGGATTTAGGGTTACCATATTTCTCTAAGCTAAAAGTGGGACATAACTTTTGGAGACCAATCTGGGGGAGGGGTCTAAGGGGAGGGGGAGGGGGACCCCTCCCCTTTGCTAAAACTTAAGAGTTTGGTTCCTGCCTAGAAGCCAAATGGTGCAACATTAAAAACTGATTTCACTAGTTTTGTTTGACTAATATATGGACAATTTCAGAAATGTAATTAAAGCTAAGTTCGTTTGCAACACATTTACTCCACAGATCATAGTCTGCGGACTCGTCATAAAATCAATACTTGGTGACATAACTGCATAAATCATCAGAATATCAGAAAATGAACAGTACAACTCACAGTTGCCACACTCATATGTATAGGCCTACTATTGAAACAGATAGCACAGCCAGTTCAATCAGTACATACATAACTCTAGAGTTACAATGCAGGTCAGAAGTTCAGGCTATAGTCTAATCTTTGGGGCTAAAAACAGTAATCAATCATGGGATTTTCACTGCGCACGCAAAAAAACATGATACAGAATATTACAGCTATATTTGTCTTCAAGAAAATTGGGATGATTTGTCTTACTGGCCGGGACGCTCACTTTTTCTTTCAAAGATGGGACAATCCCGATAACGGATGGTAACCCTACAGGCAGCTGGATTCTTAGTTGTAGTCGGAGTGGCTGCCCTAAATTCCCTAATACATATCCGTTTTTAGCTGGATTTCTAGCTGTAGTTGAAGTGGCAGGTCCTACTAATTGTAGCCAAGCTCACCTATCCATGTATGTACATTATGGATGCATCATAACTGCAGTAAACATGGCTGCCTAAAAGAATCAGCAGGAAAGGAAAGTACCATTTAATGTCATATTTTGCAAAAATCTTGTATTTTTATTATTTGAAAATTTCAAACCCATATGTTGTTTCTTGTTATAGCATTCATACCAAATGTGGTATTTTCCTGTACTGTTTGGGAATGGCACGTGGTGGGTGGCCCCTTTGATGACAAAGTTTTGAAAACAATTACTGTACTACTGTACAAGGAAATACTGTAAGTTTTGTGCACTAGGCCTTCTGGAAAGCTACTATGCCCTAGGCCTACAATGCCCAAAACACACAAGTGAACTGGCAGGGCAGGTAACTGTACTGTAGCCAGAAACTACAGCATTTCATTTAAAAAAACTTAATTATGGATATACCATCATCTCGATAATCTATAGGCCCCCTAACCGGCTGGAGGCCAGGGTCACCTGTGGAGCCTGAGTGAGCACAGATTACAGTACTTAGCCTTGCACTGATGCTGTTAATATGTTTCAATAATGCATTCACGTCCAGACAGCACTTGTCCTGTATACTGTGAAGCCACTTAAATTGATATTTTCATTTTGACATGCACCAGAAGGTATCATTTTATGCTCTTTTGGACAGTTTTGGGGTCATTTTGTGGCTTAATTGACTCCCCATCTCAGCATGGGATTGACATTGCCAAATGAGGTCAAGCATATGTGCTCCTGCAGCTTAAGCTTATGGAGAGACATTTTAGGAGGTGGCGGAAGGTGTTGCTCTTGAAATTTTTTCTCATATTGGCAAAAATTGAAAAATTTACAGGGATTGTACCCGAAAAAATGAATTATTTTGCTCAGGGGGTTACTGATTCTGGACCCCCCTTCATTTGCCTATGTCATCCGGTGTTCCCACCTTGCAGAAAAAAATCAAATCTTTTATCTTTTCACGTGTGAAATTTGCTGATTTAGGGTTCATTTAACCTTGTATAGTATGCTACCACACTGCAGGATGTAAACACTAAACATTTCTTCATTAAATCATATGTTTCTTTGTTATAAAACAATGAGTAAAGCAGAGATCTGTTTCTCCTACAAGGTGATTTTTACAAGTAAAACTTGTTGTCAAAATACAGGTATCTTTTTCAGAGTAATTTTGAATGTCTGAATCATGAGATATCTGAATAATGTTGAGATGCAACTTACTGTACAATGTCCATGAAGAGCAACTTCCTGCATTTTAGTTTTGAAGTAACATTTGGCACAAATTTCATTGGTTTGCTATGCCAACTAATGATGGTGCTCTGTTTAGATGGTTTGACTGTCATCAAAATGCCCCCCTTCCCCCTCCTCATATCACAATGGACTAACAACAGTGACAGGTAGCACCTCTTTGCATCTAAGCCAACGTGCATAAAAACAGAAAATCTCAAAGTGAAGGAATATCTCCTCAGAGGACAACTCATTTTCTTACATCTAGCAAAAAAAAAAAAATGATCATTAAATAGAAGTTTTACTGGAAGTATACAAGGTTTCCCCTGGGTTTTAGAAAGTATGAGGTGGTATTAGTCCATGGGGTCAAATGATGCCAGCTTTTGTACTAAGAGTGAGGGACAATTATCAATGTTTCTATAGCTGCTTCAGTATAGGCAAAAAAAGGCAAAAGTTTCTTGAATATTGAAAAGGATTCTAAAAAAATATAACCAGTTCAGAGCTTTGCCAAAGATGGCACCATTTGCAGTTTATTTCTCCCTCCCCCTAGAACCTTACCTAGTGTGGGCAACCCTGCAGAGGGTGGCAAAGGAAGGATCTGCCTGATTTTCTTCTATCCTAGAGACTTATGGTGAAACTGAGTGCATTGGTTAGGTACCCAGGGCAAAGGTGCTGACTGGATCAATTCTTGGCTTCATGGTAGATCTCAGAGAGTTGTTGTCAATGATAATTTCTCATCTTGGAAAGAAGTTACAAGTATATTACCACAAGGTTCTGTTTTGGCCCAATTCTTTTCTTAAAAAATTCATCAACCATATTGATAGCTATCTCACATCTAGTTTTAGTCAGTTTGCTGATGACACTAAGCTCTGTAGTAAAGTAAATGATAAGGAGGATTTTTTACTGTTGCAAAAGGACTTAGATCTGTTAGTGTCATGGTCTCAGACGTGGTAAAATGACTTTAAAATGCTGATGAATGCAAAGTTCTTCACTTTAAACCTAAAAATATGAGTTGTGATTATACCATAAAATGACTGGTGGTATTTTGAGTAATGTGACTTTGGAAAAAAGATCTTGGTGTATTGTCATTACAAGTGATCTGTTGAAAGCCTTCTGGGCAAAGTACAGCTGCTGCAAGGGCAACTAGGGTGGTTGGATCAGGGAGTTGCTACAGCAACTCCCTGGTTGGATTGATCAAGAGGAATATCAGAAATTTTACTAAAGATATTGTGTTGAATTTGTACAAGCAGTTGGTTAGGCCACATCTGGATTATGCTCTGCAGGCTTGGTGTATCTTTTATGAAAAGGACAAGTTTCTTTCAGAGAAAGTTTAGAGGAGGGCCACTGTAATCTTGATAGGGGGATATGCAGATATGCTGCAGGTTTTCAAATTCCTTTCAAGTGGGAGTTCTCTGCCCAGTTGTAAACTAAGTACTGTACTTAATAATTAAGGTTTGTGTGAGAGGCTGTTTAAGTGTTTGTCTAGGCTTGACATTAGAAAGTTCAGCTTCACTCATAGAGTTGTCATTGAGTGGAATAGGTTTTTAATTGCACTTCTGTCCATTGCTTCAAAATGAACTGACAAGATCTACTGTGACTATGGCACAGTAGAGTCTGATTGTGCTGGGCTTTGTTGGGTTTTCCGTTTGGTTTGAGTTTTGTTTTGGGTCTAGACTGCAGGACATCTTATGGGGCTTTAGCCCTCCATTGCCCTTGAACTTGTTATGTTATGCTTTTACATGATTTTTTTCACTATAGTTCTTTTGCAGTAGCCAGGACGTCATCAAAATAGCTTGTTAATATAGCCTAGGCCTAATAAAATTTGAGGCTCCTTGAAATCTTCCACAGGCCATTTTAGTGTATGTTGCAGGCCTCAAGTGGCCTGTGAGCCACCACTTTGGAACGTAGGACTTAGGGCCTAAGCTTTGCCAGGATTCAGAAACTGGGAGTCTTACCTGTTGGGTATGAAAATGCTTCCTGTCACATTGGTGCTGCAGGTGGGGTCTGGACATGTTTTAGAGTAATAGTTGTGTGATTTCACTAATTCAAAATATTTAGGCCTTCATTGTTTATTTTAGTGGTGTAAATGTGGGTCTGTAATATGAGTTTTGAATTCTTGTCCGTAGCTTAGCAACGCTGTCAATCCATCCTGAATACACCCGGCTCTCTCGTTATGATTAGGGCTGTCATAATACAGCAGAATGGCATCACGATTATTGCTGCCAAAGGTATTGCGATACATCATAGTATCGTGTTAGTACCAAACAAAAATTCAACGTGTGAATGCATTCAGTTTAGACACTTGATACATTTGAAACTCCTAATTGCTTGATTGTTTTTGTATCTATTCTGTTTATTTTACCAACATGACATGTATTTGAAAACATGAAAAACTGCAATAAATGTTAATGATTATCATTAAAAACACAGTGCAGTCATTTGCTTCTACTTTCTTCTCTTTTTTTGATATCACGATATTTTAAGGATATGCAGTATCATATCGCGGGCAAACTACTGTAGTATCCCCATTATCATGATTATCGATGAATTGTGACAGCCTTTATGATTTGGCTGTCTCAAAGACAGCAAGCTGCATTTCTACTAAATGGGCATGCCTTGGCTACAGTGCCTTATGTTGGTCTTGCCAATGTTCTGTAGGCTAATTGGCCTAGGTCTTGCCTGCCTTGCACTCTTTTGTAGTAGTATGGTGAGCCTGAAACTGGTGCATGTAAGGATGTGATTGCCAATATTTTGTAGGAAAATCATTTAATATCCACCTGGATGCTTTTTTCAGTTGTGCTGTATCACCCAAACAATATTTAGTGGTGGAATTTATTATTCCATGTGAAAAACAACAAAAAAATTTGCCAAAATATCACTCATAGATTTGTGTTTCAACAAGTTGTGAAAGGACCCTGAATTGATACACCCTATGTTTGGCCTCTGCAGGTGTCAATCCACATTGTATGATGTGTATATTACATTGTCCCTTAATTTTTAGTTACCAGGTTGTCCTCTACAGTAGGCGTATAATTAATCAGTCAATGTTCCTTTCTGTCACAGGATAACAACCACCCTGTTGAAAATCTCCTAAAAGTTCAAACTCAATGGAATCGTTGGCTGTGTGCACCGGATGATAGGTCAGGATGCCTCCAGGCAGAACTACAGCTAGAAAAAGCTGATTGTATCAGCTTCATTGACATAGGTAAGTCGAGTCTGACAAGCAAGGCTTAAATTTTTAGTCATAGTGTGGGAGCGCATGCATGTGAGCCAGATAGCTAGCAACCTTTGAGTAGTGTAGGATGCAGTAAGTTACAAGATTAGTTTAATAAATACAGGGTCAGGAAGCCACATGGGTTCATCAAGGAATCTATACAAGGTGGTGATAGATGGAAAACAGGAGATGTATTTCTTAGACTTTGTATTTTTTTTTTGAGTAGTGTCCAGAGTAAACAAGGCAAGGGTGTACAAGTGGATCCCAACCTTGCTCCTGGGACCACCATTAAATGTCACCCAACAGATATGAGTACCACTGCTTAACAGCTGAACAGCATAAAGACCTGAAGCGTACTAAGTAGTTGGACAACTTGAAACCCACTTTTGAATAATCAATTCAAGAAAACTCAGCACAACTGCTGACAGCCATAATGAACAAGCAATTTTGAGGCTCCAGAAAATTTCTAACTACTAAGCCAACTCTACCGAGGTGGAGGGTTGATTATATGTGAACACATGCTGTACATACATACTTATAATACTTATATAGCACCAACTCCATAAGATCAATGCGCTGAGAAAACAAAAAAGATGCAAAAGTACAGTTAGAATAAATGAGACTTGATGAGCTTTATAAAAGTGACTGTTTGAGTTTTTCTGATACTTTGTGGGATTGTGTTCCATAGTGAAGGTCCTGCCACAGAGAAAGCTTCATCACAGATGAGTCTCTTTCTAGAAGGAACTATGAGGAGGGTTGTATCTGTGGCAGTGTTGTGACTGGGCATATCTAGAAGGTCCTCTTTAACTTTGAATGTGTTCAGATTGAGACCAACACTTATAAATACTTCCATGGTTCAATGATATAAATTTGCTGATGAAGGAAAAGTGTGACATATGTATATATCTCTGTTACGTGTTTTTTTTCATTCAGGGAACTATGGTTCTTCCATGGTGGAAATTCAAGTTCGCAGATCTTACTCATCAGAAGGAGACTTCCAAACTCTTCTGCCAGCTACTATGTTCCGTACAATTAAGGAAAGCCGTGAAGGACTTAACAAAAATGGAGTGAGAATGTTCAACAGAGGTATGAACCACAAACATCTGTGCCTCTCAATATGTTTCCCTTACAAAATAATTGAAAGTCTGCTTGCAGATCAAATCAATTTAGAAATGAAAAAAATGCATAACTTGGCTATTGCAAAGTGATAAATAACTTTGAGACCCAAGATTTGGGAAGGTGGCCTATTTGCAGTTAACATGATTAAGGTATCTTCTGTGTGAGTTTTCTATTAGTAATGATGAAGAGTCACTGCTTTCATGTGAGTTATTCATGATCAAAGATAATAGATACACCTAAGTTCAAAACTGGATTCTGATTTACATTGAAGCGTGGGACGTTTGTTCACTTTAATAAATAGCAGTATTTTGGGTGTTTTTTTTCCTACAGTACAGTTCACCAAATTGCACTGAGGGAGTGTTTATCTTGATCATTGAGTCCATTAACATTTAATGTACAGTACGACCTGTTAGAATTGCATTTAATGTTGTCCACCTCTTGTATGAATGTGGCAAGCTTTGCTACTTGCTTTATCAGTTAGTCATCCTTGAAAGCCTGGTACATCAATCATTAAGGGATATCCTGACAGCTTGTCCTTGATTAACCTTTGGCCAGTTATAAAGTCTGTGGAAATTTTTTCATAAAATAGGTGAAAAAATCTTAGGTAACTGGGGCAAATTTTGCTGTATGTTTCTACAGCCATAGCACCAAAATGTTCCTGCAACCATCCCCCTATTGTACAAGATGTTTGGTGCTGTGGCTGTCTTTCTTGCTACTACTGTCAAGCTCTGTTTTTCATTGATGTTTTCTTGTAATGAGAGAATACCTCTTTCTTCTGATTTACAAAAAGGTTGCCAAACAACAATTATTTTAATAAATGCACTTTAGTAAGGGACTCTTTTTCAGTGGGTATTGTATCTCAAAAACACTTAATCATCTTTGAAAAATAAAATCACAGTTTGAGATTTAAAGTGATCATCGCTTCCAGAGAATAAGGTCTTAGGCTTACAATTGTAATCTGGTTTAGGAAAATTGTATGGTTTGTCAAATTTCGAGTTTTATGTGCAGTATATATACAGCATGTAAACAGTGTTTTGCCATGTTCTTTGTGTGTCATAATATATTTTTACAGTAGATATTGTTTTCCACTTTTGAGCAGAACACTTTGTAGAAGGAGTACGAGACAAACAGTGGGACAGGATTAAGATCATATGTCGTGAGCTGTACAAGAAGAACCAGCAGTTTGGCCTTGCATTCATAACATTCTCATCCGCTGAGAAAAGAAGTGACGAGCAAGTTGAGGAGAAAATAGTCAGTAGAGAAGAACCCAAGGTAAAAAACATTTTTTGTGTATCAGTGGTATAAATCAATTAGTCATATTAACTCAGTCTTTGATGGTTGTTAAATTGTCTTCTGTCAAAGGAAAATTCTTGCTACTTTCACGAGTCTACAAATGTATTGAATCTTCCCTGATAAGGCCTATTTCAAACATTGATTGTAGGAAGATGCTACCTACAGAATGACCATTTCCAAACTTCCAAAAAGGAGGACATGATTGTCTTCAGCCATGTCAGGTCACTGCTACACACCAGCATTGTGTGCATACACAATTATGATACCCACAAGGCTATACATCCTATGTGTTAGCAAATAAACATAAGTGTACATAATATGGTCGTCTGCAAATTTCATGTTTGATGAGTACTGCTCATATTTTGACTTTTTGAGATATTGCAACTATTTTTTCCACCTGGTGTTAAATGCTGTCAATGAAAAAAATTAATTTATTCATTATTGATTTTTTTTATGTGCTGTGTATAAGATTTCATTGTGACCTTGCAGACCTTAAATAAGGAGGACAAATGAGTGTCTGGCAAGAAGTAATTCCAGACCAAAGGCTGTCCAAAAGCCAGAAATGTCCTCTCTGTCCTTAACAGACACCAGGGAGCTGTCATTTGTTTATGAAAAATGCACATGCATGCATGCAGATTTTGTTTTGGAAGTGTGGCTGATGTAAATTATAGTCAAATAAAGATCAGTCAGAACTTGTACTAGTGAGACTAGAATTTCTGGCAAAATAAGGGAAGCTGTCGATATACTGCAGTAGCACTCTGGAGTCTGGAATCCTTTCTCTTATGTAGCATTACCTTTGTAATGTGTTTCTGTTCTTTTTGACATTTTCAATATAGATGGCTCACTTGAAGAAGGGAAAGATTTCAAAAGGGAGCAACGCTTTGCCAGCATGGAAGAAAAATGCCTCTTTTTACCGGCAGTATATGGAGCTTACATTGAAGAAGTAAGTGATACTAATCAGAAACTTAATATATGTGTTCATTAATTTTGTAGCTTAGTTCGATTGATGTTGCTAAAATTCATGTACATGTATGTGCCCTTCTCAAACTATATTCTCATCTTCAATACATCTTCCACCCCATCCCCGTTCTGAAGGAAAGAAAAATAAAAAAAAAGGAAAGCAAGGGATGCAACCACAGTTGCAAGCAGTTACTTGTGAAGAATTGGCCTTGTCAGATCCCTTTCTTCCATAAAAAAGTGATGAAATAATAAAGTAAAATATTTACTAACTAGGCTAATTCTAACCCACTTTTCTCTGCTGGGAAGAAGTCAACCTTCATTATACATCATTTTTTTTTTCATTTGCTTTTTTAGCAACTCATCACAGTCTGAACTGAAAGAGAAAATTTTAAAAATGTCTGCTACAGCAGAAGATGGCTTCAGACATGAAGACTCATTCAGTCGTTCAGCCAAAATGCTCTTAGCATCATCTGGAGGTAGTTCCAAATCCCAGGAAGTGATGGACTACCAAGTACATGTCGACACAAACTCACCTGAAGAAGTTAAAGATGGCCTCATACAGTTTAAGCGGAAGTTGCAATCATTCATACAAGCTGAGGGTTCAGGGATTGCTACAGCTTCTATGAAAGGTAAGCATCTTTGTTGATGGAGAAGGTGATGGTGTGCTCTATCACAACTAATTGTTTGAAGTCTGATCAAACTGACTCTAAATCCTTTGTCATTGGATCACTTACATGGCAAGTAGCATGCCCTAGGAAATGAGGAGTTATCTAGGCTAGGCAGCATTAAAACATCTCTCTTTATCTCCCACTCTGGCTATACTGACTGTCACAGTTCATTACTGTAGGTGATTTTCTCTCCCATTGACAACATCCTTCACTGTCCAGCTAGCTCTGGTTACATCTGATACATAGAGATAATCAAGTTTAAACAATTGGTGAAGCTTGCACAACTAAGTGGCCTGTAAAGTTCTGCATTGGAATGAAGACATTCGTAGTACACATATGATACAAGTACACCTAAGGTACTTGTACACTTATGGTACAAGTACACTTAGGATAGAATATAACCTCAGACAAACCATCTGTAAAATTGTAGAGAAAAAGGGTGGATCAAATTAGTTAGGCCAGGTGGGGCGGAAAATTCTTTGAGATGTGTATCTAATATAGATCTTTGATCCCAACCACTCGAGCACATGTGGTCGGGTTTACCATATGCCCCATTACCCTAGGGCCAGTTAATACACCATGTTGTTTAACAGCTACTTAGGACTATACAGAACTAGTTTTGCTGTACCTTTTACTTGGAAGGGATACTTGCTAAACCAGATCCATTGGTTTCATGTTTAATTGATGAGAGGAATAGTTAGGGCCATATCTGAACAACATCAAGTGTGTCATGTAATATCTTGTTATTTTTCACCCTTGCCCCATAATTCTGGTGCCAAATTGAAAATTATTGCTTTGAACTTTTCAGTTATTTGTTTGCTGTTTATTCTTAAATATTGCCATTACATAGGATGCACCATTGGGTTTTGCTAAGTAGTATTTGATGTGTCTTCCAACCCCAATGAGATTACATCATTACAGAATTAAGATAATGCAAAACAACAGGTATTTAAAATGAAGTGTTTTATCCCTCACAAGTGTAAAAAGTCTTTTGTATGTAATTGATTTCATTTTCAGGTATTTTATTTTCAGTTCATGACAGTTCTTAATGCACTTCAGCATTTCAAGTGAATCACTTTTTCAGTGTTTATAAACATCTATGATTACAATAGACGAGTTGGGAAATTCGGTACTTTCGGTCAGGTCACAAGGTCAAGTGTACCATGACAACGACAACGTGTTAAGCTCTGCGTGCTCAGCATGCAACACCCGCGCTGGGACACTGTAAGCATGATACACTTCACCTTTGACCCAATACCATAATGCATTGCGTGGAAACATTTTTCCCAACACGTCAATGTAATGACATTGTATGTAAAGTTGCATGTGAAGAAGTGCTGAAGTAGACATTACACACCCTGCATCTCGATGTGAGAGTTTTAGTGGAGATCATGAGTACCATATTTACATTTTGTGCATCTCCTATTCATTACCAGGTTTGCGTGCAAAATTTGTGGAGCAGCTAGGGTATCAAATGGATGAGCAGATGAAAAAAGAATTTAAGACAACCTTACTGAAAGCAGCTGAGAAGGTTCTGTCATCAAGTTCAACACCTAAGAAGCAGGCACAGAAGAAGAAGGAGACAGGAAGTAGCAATGTGAGAAACCCACTGAAAGAAGTCAAAGATAGCCTAACCCAGTTTAAGCAAAAGCTAGAAGCATTTATACGAGCTGAGGGTCCAGGGATTGCTACAGCTTCTATGAAAGGTAATATATGACCAGAGTAGATGATTGTGGGGAGTGGACACCCAAGGCGTGATAAATTCCCAGCCTGACAGTCTGGGGCAAGAAAAAAAAATACCTTGGGCAAGCACTGCTCGATATCGTACCCCACTGGGCAAGTGCCTCAGCCAAGTTTCTTCCACAAACAAGCTGAAAGGCATTTTAGGCAAATTTGAGCTGGACAAGTAGATATTTATGTTGGCAAGGAGATTAAGAGAAAAGCTAGCTCAATGGACAGTATTGAAATAAAAATTTGTTGCAGCCTGTGGGCACCTGGTGTGGGGTTGGGCATTACATATACAGTAGTATGGAAAGTAGAATTATTGTTTATACCTTGTCCAAGCATACATACTTTTTACAAATCTATCTCAAGACTTGAAACAAAATAGTTTTGCAATTAGAAAATACAGAACACCAACAAATACATATTCTCAAGTTTTGAGGTCAATAAAAATGTATGCCTGTTTGGTTGCGATGATAAGAGAAACCAATGCATTCGTGATGGCGTATGTGTGTATGTATGTGTGTATGTGCGTGTGTGTATGTGTGTGTGGGTGGGTGTGCGTGTGTGTGTATGTGTTTGTGACACTTTGCTCGTTAACACGATATCTCAAGAAGGGAAACTCTGACAGTTCTCAAACTTGGTACATAGATGCCCCATATTGAGAGAAAGAACCCTATTGTTTTTGGTGGAGGTCAAAGGTCATCTGTGGTCACCGGGGGTCAAACTCCGAAAACCTTGTTAACACGATATCTCAAGATAGGAAGCTTGAATAAATTTCATACTTAGTATATAGATGGGTTATGGTAAGAGGAAGAACCCTATCATTTTTGGTGGAGGTCAAAGGTCATCTGGGGTCACCGGGGGTCGAATGCTGAAAACCTTGTTAACACGATATCTCAAGTTAGGAAGCTTGGATAAATTTCATACTTAGTATGTAGATGCGTTATGGCAAGAGGAAGAACCCTATTGTTTTTGGTGAAGGTCAAAGGTCATCTGGGGTCACAAGAAGTCAAACTCTGAAAACCTTGTTAACACGATATCTCAAGATAGGAAGCTTGGATAAATTTCATACTTAGTTTGTAGATGCGTTATGGTAAGAGGAAGAACCCTATCATTTTTGGTGGAGGTCAAAGGTCATCTGGGGTCACCGGGGGTTGAATGCTGAAAACCTTGTTGACATGATATCTCAAGTTAGGAAGCTTGGATAAATTTCATACTTAGTATGTAGATGCGTTATGGTAAGAGAAAGAACCCTATCGCTTTTGGTGTAGGTCAAAGGTCATCTGGGGTCACCGGAGGTCAAACTCTGAAAACCTTGTTGACACGATATCTCAAGATAGGAAGCTTGGATAAATTTCATACTTAGTATGTAGATGCGTTATGGTAAGAGAAAGAATCCTATCATGTTTGGTGGAGGTCAAAGGTCATCTGTGGTCACCGGGGGTCGAATGCTGAAAAACTTATTAACATGATATCTCAAGTTAGGAAGCTTGGATAAATTTCATACTTGGTATGTAGATGTGTTATGGTAAGGGGAAGAACTCTATCATTTTTGATGGAGGTCAAAGATCATCTGGGGTCACCGGCGGTCGAATGCTGAAATCCTTGTTAACATGATAGCTCAAGTTAGGAAGCTTGGATAAATTTCATACTTAGTATGTAGATGTGTTATGGTAAGAGGAAGAAGTCTATCATTTTTGGTGTAGGTCAAAGGTCATCTGGGGTCACCGGAGGTCAAACTCTGAAAATCTTGTTGACATGATGTCTCAAGATAGGAAGCTTGGATAAATTTCATACGTAGTATGTAGATGTGTTATGGTAAGAGGAAGAACCCTATCGTTTTTGATGGAGGTCAAAGGTCATCTGGAGTCGCCGGGGGTCGAATGCTGAAAACCTTGTTTACACGATATCTCAAGTTAGGAAGCTTGAATAAATTTCATACTTAGTATGTAGATGCATTATGGTAAGAGGGAGAACACTGATTTTTTTTGATGGAGGTCAAAGGTCATCTGAGGTCACCGGGGTCGAATGCTGAAAACCTTGTTAACACGATATCTCAAGTTAGGAAGCTTGGATAAATTTCACACTTAGTATGTAGATGTGTTATGGTAAGAGGAAGAACCCTATCATTTTTGGTGGCGGTCAAAGGTCATCTGGGGTCACCGGAGGTCAAACTCTGAAAACCTTGTTGACACGATATCTCAAGATAGGAAGCTTGGATAAATTTCATACTTAGTATGTAGATGCGTTATGGTAAGGGAAAGAATCCTATCATTTTTGGTGGAGGTCAAAGGTCATCTGTGGTCACGGGGGGTCGAATGCTGAAAAACTTATTAACATGATATCTCAAGTTAGGAAGCTTGGATAAATTTCATACTTGGTATGTAGATGTGTTATGGTAAGGGGAAGAACTCTATCATTTTTGATGGAGGTCAAAGATCATCTGGGGTCACCGGCGGTCGAATGCTGAAATCCTTGTTAACATGATAGCTCAAGTTAGGAAGCTTGGATAAATTTCATACTTAGTATGTAGATGTGTTATGGTAAGAGGAAGAAGTCTATCATTTTTGGTGTTGGTCAAAGGTCATCTGGGGTCACCGGAGGTCAAACTCTGAAAATCTTGTTGACATGATGTCTCAAGATAGGAAGCTTGGATAAATTTCATACGTAGTATGTAGATGTGTTATGGTAAGAGGAAGAACCCTATTGTTTTTGATGGAGGTCAAAGGTCATCTGGGGTCGCCGGGGGTCGAATACTGAAAACCTTGTTTACACGATATCTCAAGTTAGGAAGCTTGAATAAATTTCATACTTAGTATGTAGATGCATTATGGTAAGAGGGAGAACACTGATTTTTTTGATGGAGGTCAAAGGTCATCTGAGGTCACCGGGGTCGAATGCTGAAAACCTTGTTAACACGATATCTCAAGTTAGGAAGCTTGGATAAATTTCATACTTAGTATGTAGATGTGTTATGGTAAGAGGAAGAACCCTATCATTTTTGGTGGCGGTCAAAGGTCATCTGGGGTCACCGGAGGTCAAACTCTGAAAACCATGTTGACACGATATCTCAAGATAGGAAGCTTGGATAAATTTCATAGGTAGTATGTGGATGTGTTATGGTGGGAAGATGAATGCTATCATGTTTGGTGGAGGTCAAAGGTCATGTAGGGTCACCGGGAGTCAAACACTGAAAATGTTTTGAACACGATATCTCAAGATAGGAAGCTTGAATAAATTTCATACTTAGTATGTACTGTACGTGCATTATGGTAAGAGGAAGAATTCTATCGTTTTTGATGGAGGTCAAAGGTCATCTGGGGTCAAAAAGCAAAATTTTAAGAATTCCCAAGATCGTCTCATGGGTTCACCAGAAGGCAAAAAGCAAATTTTCCCAAGAATTCCCAAGATCATCATCTTGAGTCATCAGATGTCAAAATGCAAAATTTCCCAGGAATTCCCAAGATCAAATATGAACCTAAAACTATTTTCCAACATGTTAAGATAGCACTTGACCAGTGACTGAAAGATATGGGACATCATGGCATTATTTGGTATAGAACATATAACATCGAAACCTCAATGCATTTTTGCATTCTGGTTATGAAATGGAGTTATGCAATCGATCAAGTTCATATGTAGATACTCACGGTTGACGGTTGAAGTACAACGAATGTACCAAACTGGACTGTGTGAATCAAGGTGGAACAGGTATTACACTCAATGCATGTTTGGATGTAAGCTGGTATTCAGTTTCATGTGTGCCCTACAACAACCGTTGCTTTTTTCCCATAATGCACAGGTTTGAATGCAAAATTTGTGAAGCAGATAGGTTACAAAATGGATGAACAAATGAAGAAAGAATTTAAAGCTGCCACAATGAAAGCTGCTGAGAAGATTCTATCATCAAAGTCATCTCCTGTTAGGACGATTACCAAGCAGGCACAGGAGAAGGATGAGACACCGGGTAGCAAAACAGTAGACAATGGCAAAGCTGGTCCCACGAAAAGGAAAATTTTTCCTCAGAAACGTCCAGCCAAAGCCAGAAAAGAGAAGGAAAAGAAACTTCCCGCTTCAGAATACAGAAGTTGTCCAAGATGTTATGGTAAGAGTATAGTAGTTTCCTTACAGATTGAAATATGTTTTCTGAAAGGGGAATCTACAAATATATGTTTTCTAATGACCTTTGCAAAACAATACTTGTTTCATGACTGTGTTTGCCATTAGGGACTCTGGCATACATGTGCCTTATTTTTGTGCAGTAACACTGTCCCATAGTACAGCTGTTGATGCTGCGACCACATTAGATCACTCATCTATACCTTTACAGCAGTTAGTGGACCTGGGAATAGTCCAAAAAGATAGTTGCTGGTTTGGTCAGCAAATGCAGACTGTTACATCTCTTTTTGATTCCTTGCCGTAGGCAGGCAAGGAATCTATGCGATGGTGATGTCGTGTGTGTGTGTGTGTATGTGTGTGGGTGCACTTGTATTGATATCCAGTCGAGGACCTTGACCAGAATACACACCTACACCTGAGGACATTTTTTCCATCTGAGGACCTAAACCCAGGTCCTCGGGTAAATTTAGTTCCATTGCATTCTACACACGTTTTCCATTATCTAGGTATAGGTAAGGGCAGAGTCCTCTACTGGCTATGAATTTGAAACAGGTGTGTGAAAATTTCAGAGGTCCTCAGGTGTGTAGGATACATCTGGTGGACTTATATTGTATTGCCAATATAGTGGACTTAGGAGATATATGTGGCTTCCCAATTGGTGTGTATAGCGCCTTCTAGAGGGTAGTAATACAATGCATGTGTTCATTCGTCAATCTCATAGTTGTATGTGCTGGTCCGCAGGTGAATATGCATACATGACAACATGCGCAGGTCCTCGGTTTGTGATGAATACCAGTATGTGTGTGTATGTGTGTGTGTATGTGTGTTTGTGACGCTGCTTGTAATCGCGATATCTCAAGATAGGATTGACCGACACTTTTCATATTTGGTATATAGATTTGTCATGTTGAGAGGAAGAACTTTATTGTTTTTGGAGGAGGTCGACGGTCATCGGAGGTCACCAGAGGTCAAAAACCGAAAACCTTGTAATTGCGTTATCTCGAGATAGGGATGACTGACACTTTTCATATTTGGTATATAGATTTGTCATGTTGAGAGGAAGAACCCTATTGTTTTTGGTAGAGGTCAAAGGTCATCTGAGTTCACCATAGGTTAAAATGCGAAAACCTCGTAAATGACTTGTAATCGCATTATCTCGAGATAGCAATGACAGACACTTTTCATATTTGGTATATAGATTTGTCATGTTGAGAGGAAGAACCCTATTGTTTTTGGTGAAGGTCAAAGGTCATTTGAGGTCACCGGAGGTAAAAAACCGAAAAGCTCGTAATCGTGATATCTCAAGATAGGAATGACTTACACTTTTCATATTTGATATATAGGTTTGTCATCTTGAGAGAAAGAATGCTATTGTTTTTGGTGGAGGTGAAAGGTCGTTTGAGGTCACCAGAGGTCAAAGACCGAAAACCTTGAAATCATGATATCTCAAGATAGGAGTGGCCTGTATGGACTTGTCGTGTTGAGAGGAAGAACCGTATTGTTTTTGGTAGAGGTCAAAGGTCATCTGAGGTCACCAGAGGTCAAAAACCAAAAAACCTTGTAATCGCGATATTTCGAGATAGGGATGACAGACACTTTTCATATTTGGTATGTAGATTTGCCATGTTGAGAGGAAGAGGCCTATTGTTTTTGGTGAAGGTCAAAGGTCACTTGGGGTCAACGGAGCTAAAAAGCCGAAAAGCTCGTTAATCATGATATCTCAAGATAGGAATGACAGACACTTTTCATATTTGGTATATAGACTTGTCATGTTGAGAGAAAGAATCCTATCGTTTTTGGTGGAGGTCAAAGGTCATTTGAGGTCACTAGAGGTCAAAGACCGAAAACCTTGAAATCGCCATATGTCAAGATGGGAATGGCCTATATAGATTTGTCATGTTGAGAGGAAGAATCCTATCGTTTTCGGTAGAGGTCAAAGGTCATCTGAGGTCACCAGAGGTTAAACTGCGCAAACCTCGTAAACGTCTTGTAAACACGATATCTCCAGATAGCAATGACCGACACTTTTCTTATTTGGTACATAGATTTGTCATGTTGACAGGAAGAAGCCTTTTGTTTTTGTTGAAGGTCAAAGGTCATTTGAGGTCACTGGAGGTAAAAAGCTGAAAAGCTCGTAATCACGATATCTCAAGATAGGAGTGACCGACTTTTCATATTTGGTATATAAATTTGTCATGATGTAAGGAAGAACCCTATTGTTTTTGGTGGAGGTCAAAGGTCATCTTGGGTTACCAAAGGTCAAAAAGCAAAATTTCCCAAGAATTCCCAAGATTGTAATCTGGCATCACTGAGGTCAAAAAGCAACATTTCTGAAGTATTTCCAAGATTGTTATATGGGGTCAACAGATGTCAAAAAGCAAAAATTTCCAAGATTGTTATATGGGGTCACCAGAGGTCATAAAGCAAAATATCTCAAGAATTCCCAAGATTGTAATCTGGCATCACTGGGGTCAAAAATCAGCATTTCCCAAGAATTCCCAAGATCATCATCTGGAGTTATCAGAGGTCAAAAAGCAAAAGCAAAATTTCCCAAGAATTCCCAAGATTGTTATACATGTATGGGGTCACCAGAGGTCAAAAAGCAAAATATCCCAAGAATTCCCAAGATCATGATTATGGGGTCACCAGAGGTCAAAAAGTGAAATTTCCCAAGAATTCCCAAGATAGTCATCAGGAGTCACCAGAGGTCAAACAGCAAAATATCCCAAGTATTCCAAAGATCGTCATCTAGGGTCACCAGAGGTCAAAAAGCAAAATTTTCCAAGAATTTTCAAGATCCAAGATCCATTGGAGTTGAATCCCTTTCAAGACACTTCAGATTTTCTTTTTTGTTATATTTGGTGGGGTTCAAAGGTCATGTGAGGTCAGCAGAGGTCAAATTGTTAAAACATAAAATGATGTAGTCAAGAAAGATAAATTTGAGGGATAAACCTCAGTCCAACAAAGCATCCCCATTCGGCAAGGAATCACTAAGCCTTTGGGCTTTCTGGTTGAAGTAGAAGCAGTATACACCTGTTGTTATACAAGGCACATAACACCTGCAGTTCACTCACTGATAGTATCCTGAGGACAGAAGTTAATCATTAACCTATCAGCTCCATCCGTTGCTTTCATTTTTCTGATGATCCTGATGACACATCATAAGTCCTGCTTTGTAGGCTTGTTCTTTGCAGTATTTTGGCTCAATTCCAGGGAATTTCTAAAACCTCAGTTTTGATTGGCTGATCACTTCAACTTAGTTTTGACTGATAAGTGACAAATATCTTTCTTATAGTCAATGAAGGTTTTAACATTCCAATCATTGAAATGGTCACAATTCTGCTTCAATGTAAAGAATGTTATGAATAAAAGTTTCTTAGGAACTTAGTTTTCATGTTTACCATGCGAAGGAAAGACCATTAGAGAATATTATCGTAATCATTTGGTAAACTGCATCAGTTGTTGTTATTCAGTATTTTTATGCCAATTAAATCATTGCAGTTTTTTTTTTTCGTATCCTTCTGACTCAATCCTTGTAATGAATACACAGAAAGTGGCATAGTCTTAGAAAGCCATTCTTGACATGACATGAAAGTCCTTTTAGTCCAAATTCTTGTAGAAGCTGACCACAGTTAATCAGGCTTGCATCATAACAAGGTAACAGAACTCCAGCTCTATCAGCACAATATGCGCTCAAGCAAATAATGACTTGTGGTGCTTAATAAGTAGTTCCAGTGGCTACTAGGGCTTGGCTGGATCATATGTCCGAATTGTGCACGTGAAGATACAACTCGCTGGACTAAAACTGCAGAATGTGAAAGTTACTGACCATCACTAATAAGACTTTCCCTGGCTGTGGGGGACTATTCGGGATTGTAGGCTTATGGGCATTTGCATGGCATGGACTGGGAGGCTGAACATTGTTTCAGACCGCTGTCCTGGAGAAGGGTCTAAGGGTGCCCCCTCCCTTTTGGAAAATTTTTGAATATTTGAGGGTCCTTAGATGCAATTTGGTGCAATATTTGAGCAAATTTTAAAGGATGTGTGACATGCTACCAAAAAGAGGCTGTTTCACTTGTCACTTAAAGAATTAAGTCCTCCAATCAAAGATCCGTTGGAATTATTTCAATATCTTTCACCGTTCTCAAAATATACGTCTCCAAAGTTTGATGGTTTCTAAAGAAACTAATTGCTAGATGCAAAAAAAATGATGTGGAGTGTTGCACAGTGTTATGATTTCTTTTGTTAACCTTATATAAATTATCTCTTAATTACTGATCATATAGATTGCAATTTGGTGGGTGATATCAATATTTTTCAAGGGAAAAATTTTTAAGTTTTATAATAGAAGGGAATAACAATGCTACCAGTGTCCTTAAAATTAAGGTTGAAAAAACAAAGGCTAACATGTGCCATATATGGTATGTCCCTCTCTCAATGTCACATATTTGCATATTTAGCTCATGTTTATTCATGATACAAGTGTGAAATAGAAATTTCCCTGTAAAATGGTCAATATTTGATGGATTTTAATGGAAATTGAGGCCAATTTCTGGATTTTTAATGCTTTTTACATCAAATATCCAACTATGTTATTTTCATGTCACACGACCTTTAAGCAAAATTTCTGCAAATTTTAAGCAAAATTTCTGCAAATTTTTGACATTTTTTCAGAGGGAACAAATAAGGGGATTTTGCCCTTGAGTTGGCAGGGGTAGGGGGGTGGGAGCATACTTCAGCCCCAACACATTTTCACTGGGGGGTTTTAGACCCCCACACCTCCTACACCCTTGGAAAGTTGCATTATGCAGTGTACACCATGTATTTTTGGACATTGGTAAGAATTTGTGTATGGAATTTATCCCTTTAAATTATTCAAATTACAATTAAACTGACATTGTCAGGACTGAAAGTGAATTAATCCAGTTACACCTATGGTAGAAATGCACTTAAAATCAAGAAACATGGTCAAACTATGCCTTCAATCATAGCTTCGCTTTCTACACCTTCAGAGAAATTTACTGCTGGTCAGATAAACTTCCACATTGTCAACTGTAATCCCAACCACCAACAAATCGCAAGAGGTGCGCTAGCTGCGGCTACTGCTTCCTGTGACCAATCAGAATCTCCCTCCACTAGCAGCAGCAGCATCATCACTCCTCCAAATCCAGGGAAGAAGAAGAAGCGGACTGGAAAGAGAAAGTCAGCGACACAAGAAAATCAAAAAGGATCTGGAAAATATATGAAAGTCCATTGTGATCTGGGAGTAAGTAACTCAACTGTTAGGACTGAAAATCAGTTTGTTCCAAGATATTTTGCAAAGGAATTGCCAACTCCGTCCAGTATGTCATCTCCTGTAAATGAAGGCTGTGATCCAAACATTGTTGCCAGCTCACCTGGATTTAGGAATGATATCCAAGAAGAAGAGGACATTGTGCAGTGTCCGATATGTCAAGCAAACTTTCCTTCATATGTTATCGAGGTCCATGCCAGCTTATGTGGCGTGTGGTAAAGTCACATGTAAGCTAGTGCGAAGGCAAGTCTTGAACCGTGAAGGAATATTTTGTCCATTTGTTGTTGCCATAGCAAAAGCTTTTTGTAGCAATTACTTGCAGATATTTCCTATGTATGATGGCCAAAACAAAGGGACTTTTGTTGCAATGTTCCCTTTCAATGTAGGACAAGTAGGAACGTGGGGGAGGGGGGCATTTGAGTTTAAATACATCTTTTTGTTGCCAGTTAAAAGAGTATGAAAATAGCCTACATATTTAATTTATCTCAATCCTTGCCTGTCAACATACAGTATCTTCAAATCTGCTTTGGTGGGCAGATTTTTGATGAGGCTTAGGCAGAGTACTGGATTTCATTTCAGTCATGAGACACCCAGGTAGGAGTGAAGCAGCCACTCTTCTGTCTTGGCCTTGGAGTGGTAAAAACTGGGTACTTTTCAGTATACTGGTCTTCCTGTTTATTCAGTAATAAGTTTTCCCCTCAGTTGACTGCAGTACAATTCTCTGACATCAGTTCAGAGCCTATCCATTGAAATCTTGCAGTGTTAGCCTACTGGTGAATCAGAACTCATTGATGTGCTATTAATTGAAACTTCATAGCTGCTGTGGATGGTATGTGGTATATGACATCTTGTAGGAAAGATGTAACTTCTAAGGGAGCAGGTTCCTGACTTCAAAAAGTTGAGCTTGCCCAAGCCAACATCAGGTTCCCATGCAGTATGGAAAATGGGAAAAGTCTCAAATTTCTTTATGGTCTTGAAAATACTTGGATTTTGGGTATTTGGTGGGACAAAATGCCATATGGTCTGGAAATATGAAAACTATACACTTTTGGTAGTTGCGATCATGTTTAATAAGAGTCCATGCTGAGTAACTGCATAAAAATAAAGACCATTTTATTTTCTTTTGTACTTATTTCTTTGTTTTTCTGCACTAGAAGTGTCCATTTTAGTCATGAAAAAGTCTTGAATTTCAGTATTTCAAAAGTGTGGAAACCCTGCAACATTTGATATTTTATGTTAAGTACTTGTATGTAGTACTGTTCTTGCCAGTAGTTAGAGGGTGGCAACAGAAGTGTTGAGCTTATTCACGAGCTGTTTTGTTTTCATTTAGTATTCCCTTCAAAAGACTTATATAGTGAAGGAAGTAACTGCAAGCCTCCTGACATTGTAAACTTTTGTAGATACTCTTTTTTAATATTTTAAAGGAGATAATTTTTAATTTCTGTTAACAGTTTGACAGACATAACATTTGAAGGGTAAATCCCACCATATTTAATGTTTTTTTTTTGCTCAATCACCTTGGTGCACATAGCCTACGTAGCGCCTCTGTGGCTGCTGCCCCTTTAGGCTGCCGCCCCTCAGAGCCTGCCGGCGGTAGCCATACATTCCTTTCACTGAGCCCAAAAGTTGATGAACTTAATATTCATGAGCATGAACGGCAATTGGTCTATTCCTGAGGTAGGCAGTGCTCAATGACTCTGACCTTTGCAACGCTATGTTGACCACAAATTCGTTTAAACCGTAAATACATTCGTTAAAGCTTCTAATTTAGATGAAAGTCTTGATCATGGACACTCTCTTACAATGACAACTGATATCATAAGAGTTCGTTTAGAAGCTGGCAAATAATCTTCGGTTGAAAGATATCGAACTGTCTTTTCTCGTGGCTGAGTGGTAGGTTGTTAGTAATTAGTTGAGGAGTCGCTGTATTTTGTGTGTATGCACACACAGTGCCAGGGAATACCAGGATTGTGTCGAGTTGCATTGACCACTGTGACTCTACATACTGTTGCGCGATGGTAGCAGAGCTTCCCCTTTAAATAAACATTTGCTTCATCCAATCTCCATAGAGCTATGTAAATGAAGTTTGCGTTGGATTTCTACGCAGATGAAAGGAATTTGTTTCCAAAGCCTGCGGACGTTTGTTTTTTTCGCAGCAATGAGCTGAACGAAAAAACTTTGTCTGCTCCGCGGTGTATGGTGCACACAGTAATTTGTGGTCAGTGAAATGAGCCTAAGCCTTAAAAAGCTGTCAAAGGATGAAAAAAGGGAGCTGTCATATAAGCTTTAATTTTATTGATGTATTCATTTGAAACTAAGTGACTATTCTGTTAGTCTATTTTTACATTATATGTAACAGGTCTTTTTTTCTACACTTTTATATTATAAAATTTATGTACAGTACTTAATGTAATCTTGTTTTTAAAGTATAGTACTAGTGATTTAACAATGTGGCAACAAGGAATGAACTTAGGTAGGAGAGGTGATCAGCAATTACTGATCAATTATCTGATTAGCAATTTGTTTATCTTCATTAAAATGGATTGTTTAAAGAGTTAAAATGTACACCTATAGCCAGAGAATGAGGGAATATTGATTTGGATCTTATACAAAGCAGTTTAAGCTAAATTTAAATTAATTTGCACCTGCAGGGTTTCTAAGCTTACAAATTGTAACTAATGCATCCCTTGGACAGGTTTCGCTTTCAGTAATCACTGTGTTTACCACACAGTTCAGCAGCTCTAAGACTAAAGTAATGAAAAACTTGAAGCTTTAATTTCAGGCTCTATACCAGGATTTGAAGGGGGATGGAGGATGAGTGGGGGTTACATTTGGACATGTGGTGGGACTTCAGAAGCAAAGTGCAGGTGGGCGTTGGAGGAAATCCTGACACAGGACTGTTTCTTGCATTTTAAATGTTTAAACAAAGCATTAATTTTCATAATGCGTTCCATGTTTTGAATTGATAAAAGATGTTAAAATACTCTATACAAGCATTCTTACATACAAATTTGGATTAGCCAAAAAAGGAGAGTTCATCTATATGATGCAAAGGAATGGAAAGTACGCAATGTAGTTTACCATAAATAGGGCTCAAAATAACTGGCAGCACTGATGGCCATGGTGCTCCTCAGTCAATGTCCTATGAAATAACATAGACTGACAGCCAATTTGCTCATTTTGGCTGTGCGCTTTTTCAAGGGTATTTCGAGCCCTGTTTAAATGAGAGCATAGCTCACAAGGTTAATGTCAAACATGTTAACATACATGCAACTCATTTTTTGGTGAAACGTACTGCTCCCGAAATGATACAATGTGAAGAAGGGATTGATCAAACAGTGTTAAATCTAGTGAAAGGTAACAATGTTGTTAAAACTGTTCAGGGTTAAACACTTTTTAAAGTGTCCATGCAGTTGATGCATTTAGTTTTACGTATCCTTCTTTGTAGATTTTCACATTATGTTATACACTGGGTGGGCTGAGAATGTTTTGGCAGAATGAAATTTAAAATTTTGTCATGGAATTCAGTAAAAAGCAGTGCCAAAATATGATTTTTATGATGTAACTGATTGTATCACTACTCAAAATATTTTAGAGTATTTTAACACTTTTACTAAATTATGTTGCCTTGTGTAACACTTTTCCATGATATCTGTGTGCTATTGCATTAAACAACTAGGAATTCGTAAACTACAACGTACAGGGTTTTCTTCTGAACCAAGCTCCTCTAAATACATTTACTACTGTAAATACATACAGAAAAATCATTTGCATTAACTGTTTCATCTCAGTTTGAATTTTTTAAGTGTCAAATTTTTACTGGACTGCAATAGGATATTGTTGTACAATACCAATCAGTAAAAACTGACTTAGACCATCCATGACTGGACTAAATGGTTCTCTTTGGGCACTTCTTGAAACATAGTTTCACACCAAAGGATATTGGGAAAAATGTTACACCAGCTCACTCTTCCTAACCTTCCACCCTGTATAGACTACAATGATAAATACAAGTTTGTTTTCTAAGAATGTCAGCGACAAGCAGTAATTACACTACGTTTTTGTGATAACCAGGGAATTTTGCAATTTGATGAATCAGAGGTAGAAATAGAGTAAATGACCATTGTGTTGTGATGACCTGTGTACAGTAGCCTAGGGAAGTTTATCTGTAATGCTGTCATTCTCAATGTCATGTTATGAAAGGCAATGATGAAAAGTCAACTGGAAGGTCAATGTTTCTGTTTTGCTTACAGCAATCATTAATAATTCTGTATTTTTGTAGCAGTCAGATAAAGTACAAATCTATAGAGGGAGTTGGTTTCATACATAACTGTCAATAAGAAATAAATAAAACAGAAGAAACACAAAAAGGACAGGCAGAAATTATTGATTTAAAAATGAATGGAACAAAACTTCTCTTTCATGTTAACCACATACTAAGAAAATACAGTACAAGTATTATGTTATAGTATTTTCAACACAAAAGATAAAGCCTCCTTTCTTATTTTACATAGTATCTACAGAAGTTAGTTTATAAGCTGTCTTCTTCAGACCCCATCAGATAATTTCCATGACAAAATTTGTTTACTAAAAGACTTTCTATAGTACATTTGATCTGTGACATTGCCACAAAATTTCTTAGTTTTTCTCTCATTCTTTACATAAAATAGCATTACACATTGTCATATCATCCATGTAATTCAGACAGATACTTCAGATAGCTCACAGTATAACATTTCAAGATGATCCCATTCTTTGTCAATGAACCAGAAGTTCTTTCGTTTCAATGGAATACAACTGACTGAAATTTGGAAATGTCTGTATGAAAGACAAAAAGGATGGATTGATGCAAAGAATATTCACTCATTATAAAAATATTGCAAACCCCATTGAAACATACCACTACTACAATGTAATGGCCTTTCTAGGCAGATGATACACCACTTGTGGCAGGCAAAAAAAAAAAAAACCTTTGCTTTGTAGCAAAAGGATGAGACAAATACATTCATCAAAATCTTCTACACAAAAGATAAGCCCATCAGCCAGCTGGTATTACATCCCTACATTACACAGCTATAGTTGTGGCGTAACTACACATCCTCTTTAACAGGGAGATGTTAGGAAGGAGACACAATGACCAGATCTGTTACATAGTATGTACTTGAAAATGATTTATCTCTTTCAAGTATCAAAACTTGATTGACAGGTCTTTTGTTGCCATTGTTTAGCTTCTGTTGACTGACTATAAAGCCCTTTTAATGATGATCTGCTCCTTTGATATCCAACTAATGCTGAGACAAGGACCACTGTTTAGACATGCTTTAAAGTGAGGTACATTTCCATCAATGGCCAAGCTTTAATGAAGGTTTTCAGCAAAATGACTGCAAACAAAGGTTTAACCAATGTACACCCTTTGTGCCCCCACAATTTCATATGTCATGTTGTGTTCTCCTCTGATTTAATTTTTGTCTGGGTGCTCCGAAGGTTAGCGCTTTAACAGTTATCGCTGTCTACAAAGAGAGGGGGTGCTCTCTTTGAAAAATGTTTGCTAGAAGTGATAAATTTTAATTATGGCCTTCTTTGATGACCATGTACATTTCTGATTATCATTACTCAGCATTATTATGTTCACACTAAAATTATTGCTGTTTGCTCTGTTTTAGGGTTTTTAATTGATACTTTCTGTCCGGGTGGCTGAACTTTTTGTCCAGGTGCTGAGCACCCTCTGAAAATTTTGGGTGCAGCACCCTAACAAAACAGCTAGTGGAGAACACTGGTCATCTGCTTGTTACATTGTTCAAGCCATATAAATTTCTTTCAATTTTGGCAAATTTCCCCATCAATAAGAAACATATCTGAAAAGTAGTTTCCAAGAGAAATTCTTCTCTGAAGTTACCTGAATTGATATTTAAAATTTCACATTTTTGCATGACAACTGGCAAGGAAAAGTTAACAAGTTCAACATGAGGAGTGGTTCTTGTCATTGTCATTTTGACAATGCTCATAACTGATCCTAGTTGACTTGGTATTGAGATAAGACGTTTGCATGTAAAGGGGAGATTACCGTCGGAAACGAACATTTCTTCAAAGAGTCTGTAGAATGTTGGATCTCCTTTATAACACCTCTTCCAAACAAGGATTCAAATGATGTATCTACAAATCCATTTAGTTTTTTTTTTCCATTTGCTTTTGACAACACACTTGCCAGCTTAAAAGTATTGGCAAACTTTGACTTAAAAAAGTCTCAACCCATGAGATTATGGTAGCCCTCCAAAAACAGCAAGGTGCAGGGTTCCTTCCCACTGGAAAATTCATGGAAGTTAAGAAATTTCATGTTCTCATTCTTGGACTGGAAAAGTATTATAATAGAATGTTGCAAACAATGAACACAAGTCCAGAAAATTCACATACTTCTGTGAAGACTGAAAATACTTTTAATTGCATATAATAAATAATACCTTCCAGATTTTTATCCCAACAATATGGTATGAGTCACAGATTTTTCATATTTTAGTCCTGAAAAATTTTTGGAAAGGTCAAGAAATCTTATTGCCCTTTAAGTGAAGAGACGAAAAAGGTACTAAGAGGCAATTTAGCCAACAGCACCACCAGCCCAAATCTTTCTCCCACCTGTCAGAGTTGGTAGTTGGTAACCCTACTATGGGTGTGGAAAAATTATTTCTGAAGTCACCATCTGCCCAGGCACTTGATGTGTAAATAGATATTTGTAATAATACATAAACTTTTCATTTTGTTCTCTTGCTCTTGCATTTTAATATTGATTGACCTAAAGCCTGGGTGTTTCTCAGACATCTGTTAGCTCCCACCATATACCATTAGGGCATATAATGATTTTGTCTATAAAAAGTTGAGCAATTTATGCTATGTATTCACAAATTCTTTACAAAGTTGTCTACAAAAATACAGAAATAAGTGACTGAAGATAAAAATAACTGAAATGTAAACATATACCTACTGTTTCATAAATAGTGAATATTTAAATGGAAACATTGTCTAAATTTATGAGAATGGAAAATGAACATGTGCTCAAACAGGACTTCAGAGAACTCTAAACAAACAGGGCATGTATTTCAGAGAATTAAGATGAAGTAATCCTTCCAAAGGCACTTGATTGGAGAAATATAAGGAATATATAAATGTGTGTTTGATTATGTAGATTAAAAAGATGTTAAAAGGAATATTGAAAGGAAGTTTATATATTATTTGGAGACATTCATACTTAAATGATAGCAATATTTCAGAAAATATGACAATGCTGACAGCAATGTTGCTGAAAAATACCATCAAAAAAAAAAAAAATTGCTGCAAAAGTGCCATATGAATATTGTAAAGTAGGTGCGAAATCATCTTACATTGGGGTGAAAAGGCACAAACTGAAGTTCCTTACGAATACAATGCATCATGGGTTTTGTGATACGTCTTTAATTATAATTTGACAAATTTAATCTGAATACGAAATACTTAAGCATTCTTATTAAATTCCTCGCTTACATACTTGCACAAAATAATCTGGTAATTAATGTAAAAATATTTGCATCAAAGGAAATTGATGCAATGTCAAATCAACAACTCACTAGAATTGAGCTTTTCAGAGTGCAATGTATCAATCTGGCATCATTTACCCATACACTGCATGTTTTTAACATGTTGGCAGGCAAGAACTACCTCCTCACACAGCAATATCATTTAAATGATTCAAATGGGATATATCCTAACACATGTCATACAAAAATTATGCTAAGTACTTCCTGTTATACAGGATGTCATATGAAAACAAACCAGCATATGCTCTTTTTTGTATTAGAAATTAAGGGAGAATGTGGGAAACCCTCCCCCTCCCCCTGCCCTCCTGACCTTCAAGCAAAAAAAGGAGAAAATCACTGCTTCTATAAACTTCTACACTCATGTCACCAAAGTAGAGGTTCTAGTATGCCTTTTTAAGACAGATGCTGCACCCTTTTTTGGATTCCATGTCTTACACATAGAGCCATTTTACAGGCTTGACATCTGGTTTGGAACTTCAGCCAACAATAATTTAAGTATTAAAGAAGACCTACAACCTCTAAGGGCAATAATAGCTTGTAAACAGTGTAAGACAGTTACCCACTTTGAATATTTTTCAGGCTACAATGATTTCATGGAAGCAGTGATTAATATCACCTTTCTTATCTTCAGTGAATGAAATGGGAATGAGGCTGTATGTTTTACAGCAAAAGGCAAGCAAAGTTTAAACATTTTCAAAAATATTAAAATGACTTCAACCTGAAAAACGTGTACCATGGATTGTGCAACAACAACAAAGATTATTTTAGCTTTGGACAGCTGGACATTTTGAATGAACCGACCACTTACAGACTTGTTTGTGACATACAATACCATGGTCATTTTTTCCTCACACCACTCGTCGTCTTTTCATGACTTTTCTGAAATTGTATTAGCAGAACATCCTGGAAAAAAAAACATTGAAATTTCATTAACTTCATCAATTTATCCACTTTAAAAATGTACTTTTCATAATCTAATGAATGTGACACAAAAAATAGAATCAATGGTGTAGACTTATAAGACTCTTATTTCAAACATAGTTAGAACCTTTAGGTACCGTTATACACTGAAATAACAATATTTACTTAACCTTGATTTTTTTTTTTTTTTTCAAATTACAAAATAAATGCCTGGCCCATTTAAATACAACCATCAGCTTGTACTGAGAAGTGCTCTCCTAAGAACACATAAATGTTGTCCTTTTTTGGCACAGTCAAACCTACATGAAATATATTTAAGTTGAAGATGGCAATGGCTTAAGTGCTTGCTGTTTGACAAAAATGTTAATGTTTCTTTTGCATGAAACCACAGAAATACTGGAGAAGAAATTCTTATGTCCAACACAGATGTCAACAAACTGAAGGGCACACAGATGTTAATAATAGTGGTAGATATGCTGAAATCTACAAAGTCTGGTAAAGCTAATCAAGCAATGTACAGAAAATCATAACACACTGTAGATCTAGTAGTTGAAGTAGACAGTCAGGCTCAATTTCGAGGATTGTGTTATTTAGCTTAACTCGTTATTACAGTAGAACTGATTACTTTCTCCCACAGGCTTATTCTTTCCAAGCAGAATGGTTTTTTCTCTCTTTTTTGTCTTTTTTTTTTTTAACTTCTTGCAAACGAAAAGAAAATTCCTGTTTGGATTCACAACTAATTTTACATGTTAACTTGATGAAAATTTGCACAGATAGGGAAATGAGGAAGGGGGTGACCATTGGCTGTGAATTCATGCAGCCATGAATTCCAACAGAAATTTATACAGTACTTCTGTATTCCAATGACTTTGAAGTGTAACGTTATACACTACATTTTCGAGTTTCAGCCCACAGGCCATCACCGGCATGTGATGTGCATGCAAATGGCTTACAGAAGATTTAAGGAGCCCCTCAAATATTTTAAGTTTACTAATGCACTGATAATGGTTCTGTCTTCACAATTACTTTAAAGTATAAACTCCAGTAAAAGAGACCTAAAACACATAAAAAGGAACACCAAGGATTAATGGAAATACTATCATCAATTTCAGCTGAATGCAAATACTTCATAATTATACGATACATCATAATCACCTGACCATTACTAAAATATGTAGCCATACTTTCTAAAGGTTTGCTCATGAAATTAACAAGTGTAGTGTGAGTCCTTTAGTAACAGGGTTCCTTCAATTGCATAAAATTCTGCATTTGGCCACAAGCCTATTAGATCTTCCTTGAAAAGCAACTTATCATACAAAACTTTATTTTTAAGCAAATTGAAGTTTCAAATTAATGCTCCATTAATGGACACATGCATGCCCATTTTAATTACAGTAGGTCTCCATATCATTTATGCAGTTGTATGCATTAAATGCTCTGCTGTAGTTGGACACTTTGTCACCTGAACGGTACAGGTGTGGTAACACATGTTAGGTGTTCAGCAAAATTCTTAAGGATACAGGGCTAATGCACATTCAATCTATGGCAAGGTGAAGAGGGCCATGTACAAACAAGTACTTCAGTAGAGCATGCTGATACAAGCTACACACTAAGTACATGCATACACTTCAATTTTGAACAAGGCTACTTTTGAACACAGTTAGGAATGTGGTCATTATGGTGATGGGGTTAAATAAGTATGTTAAACTTTATTACTCCATAAAATAAAAGGGAAATTCAAATTCAAACATGATACAGTGATTACTTTATAAGCCAAACCACCAAAGGATTGAAAATGTCACAGCATTCATATACAGCAACAGGGAAAATATGAATAAAAAGGACAAAATTGGTGAAAGCAGGCTGTGTGCTGAATCTACATGCTGACTTCAATTCTTTTTTTGGCTAGAGGCACAGATTTAAGACACTGCAATTGTTATTGGTTGACACTGAAAAATCTGGCTCACCAAGGTCTGCTTTGATGATCTGAGCTAAGCCTTATCCAGCATTTCAGCACATTCTTGCAGAATGGCCTACAAGTTAACACAATCCATGAAATTATAAATACTAATGACAGAAGAGGTGCAAACTTTGAAGTTGTGTAAGGCACAAAGGAGGGTCTTTCCTTCAATAGCCATGAGGGATAACATGTTGAAATTGACAAGAGTCCCAGAGGAAAAATTGTCCCAGGTACTACAGGAACAAATCAGGCAAAAGGAATACATTGATTTTGTTTTTGCCATCTTTCACAAATGTGAAATCAACACAATCTCTCAAAATTGCTGCAAATTCTCAGTTTAACGTGCAAACTTATGTAAGAATACTGAGCAACTTTAAGACTTGCAGAGCTAAATGCTAAGATAACTAAACAAGACAGTAAAAATAAATCTGTTGGCTATTCTTCATTTTTTATCATTCATACAAATACTTTGTATAACAATGAATTATGAAGGTCAACAGCTCACTTTAACATTGAACATTGTGAACTTTCTTTTTTCATCAAAAACTACATCTTAAGTTAACCTATACACACTGGCAGAACTAACATTATTTTGTTTCCTCTAAATGCACTTCACTGGTGGGTACTGTATGGCCAGCAGGTTGCATGAAGCAATCAAAAAATCAAAAATTTTCTGTAACCAGCGAGTTGTTTCCCCAAACCTTGCAAGTGCAGCCCACCATAATGGCATATTCTAAGCACCAGTCTGCGATGTGGTTTTCATGATATGTTCAGGTAATCAGGAAAAGTGAATATGGTTTACTCAAAATCTGGGGGATTAATGGATTGGGTCACAAGGAAGTATGCAATCATAAGTGTTAGTCTCCATGTACTGGGTACAAAATTAGAATGTGGTTCCTAACACCAAAGTTATGACCATCCCTGTCCTAGGCAAAGTTTTAAGTAACAATTGAGCAAATGAATTCTTTATTATCCCTCCTTAACAAATTCATTCTCAACTATTTTTGTTACTACTATCATTATCATCATTCTTATTATTTTATTTCTGGGGGAGAGGGGTTAATAAAATCCCCCAAATTGCAAGTGGTTTGGGTTGCTACAAACCCTACTTTAATACCTCATCTATTGCATGAACAATCCAACATACTGTGGAATAAGTCTTGGTAAAAGTTTGCATCCCACAAAGATGGAGCTGAACAAATATCCTCATCCTAATGGGAATAGTCTAACTTATTCAACAATTACACAAACCCTCGAAAACTTTGACACATACCTGTTGCTTTAGTTGTGTTTCAAATTTCTGACACAAAACCATCAATTCTTTGATTGTTGCTTCATTCTCTGATATTTTCTGGTCCCTCTTTCTGATGTCATTTTTCAAATGGTCACAATTCTCACATTTCTTGTTCTTCATGAGTGATTTAAGCTTTGCTTTGAGGTCAATAGCTTCCTCAGATACTTTTCCTAGTTCTTTTGTCAGTTCTTCTAATTGCTGCTGCCTTTCCCTGAAATTATAAAAAAGAACATAACTTTATTTATTTTAGCCTCACATCAACTATTTCATTTTAGCAGTAAGGGACGATTCAGAATAGTGAACAGTTGCATTTTCTGTTGGGAACACATTTTTCAGTCATCCACTTTCTTCAACGCACACAGAAAAAGAGAAATACAAACATGAAAAGAGAAAGAAGAAAAGGAAATAAACACAAAACGAGGTAATGTTTTGCAACATACAATATACTATGAGATAATGAAAGTGAGCACAGTCCAATATCACAAACTCATCTGACTTTGGTTGCAAAATGATGTTCCCCACTCTTCAAGCTCTTTCTTCCCCTCCCAGAAGGAGAAACACAGTACACGATGGTCTGTCATCATCACATCTAGAAAAGAAGATACATCCACACACAAACAAAAACTTTCTTACCATGAGTTGTCTTTCAAAAAGTTTGCCATCTGTTTCTTCATCTTCTCTATCTTGTCATCCCTTTCTGTTATTTCTCGCTTCATGTCATCTTCCAATTGCTTTACTTGGGTTTCATACTGTGAGAAGGGAAAAACAAAGCAACATAAAACATTGCAGACAAATCAGCATCTTCCTTTAATTTCAGCAGGATGACTGCATACTTCTTAAACTTTAATTGGCATTAGTATTACACACACAACTAACCAAGGTGCAGCAGAGTCCAAGAATTATGCAAATTATCACTTTTATAGCACAGAGGAAATGTACAGTTGGAACAGTTTTACCATACAGGTAAAGAAATCATCATTCTAGAAGGATCACAAAACTTGCTTTTTCATGACCCTTTGAGGCAAACAAAAGCATGTCAACAAAAATGCTGACACCTTTTTCCCTTGTTACGAAGTTTCAATTGCTTGTACAATTGTTCAATTGTTTGCATAAAGACCCATTCATACTTCCAAATTTTCACACACTATAAAGCTATGAGAATCATATACTGTATGGTCCTCCTTTGCTCTTCAGGGCCAAATAGTAACATAGCTCTGAGCTGAACAGTGTTCAACTTCCACAGCTTTATAGTGCTATACTGAAGTATGAACCAGCCTTTACTTTTCCCTTCTTTCACCTGCACCTATAATTATTAGTCAACTAGTCAACATTTGTTGCTATTTCATTTTTTACAGGTCAGGGCAACATATTCCTGTTAGTGCTCAATAAAGGTGGAGAAATTCTGATTGATTCTCTTTATTAAAACCTTCAAAGAATAGGGAAGCCCCGCCCTTACCAGTGTTTGCAATTAGGGGATAAATGCGAGGGTGCCCGGTCTTAAATGTGATTTGAGACCGACGATGACGTCATCACAGAGGCTGAGCGGACCGAGGCGATAGCCGAGGTCCGCTGCCTCTGTGATGACGTCATCGGAGGTCTCGAATCACATTTAAGACCGGGCACCCTGCTTTTATCCCCATTCATAAACACTCAACATTAAAATGTTGGGAATCGACAAAAATATTGAATTTTCGACAAAATTTTACAGATCAAATTTTAATTCTCCCAGCTAACTTAGGACTCTATTATGACGTCATGTTTAGTTTCTTACGATAGTAGCGAACAACTTCAAGCCAAAAGAAAGTGGACAACCACGCAAATATTTTCACTTAACATATTGATTGGAATCTCAATTCATCGAACGAAATTTAACTGGATTAATTTAACGCAAAATCGTTTATCTCTGAATTATGATACATCGTTGTAGAGATGAGGCTGAGCATTATAACAAGGAAACTAACTTCTAGCTGGCTATTGTTTACAGTGAAGTTCTACACCACGAAAGTTTCGCAATACACAGTGCTGTGCAGCTACGGTGTACTGCAATATACTGTGTGCAGTGCAGCCTTCAACGACATGCATGCAGACATTTGACTGTTAAGTAGTTAACGCACTTGCGTTCGAGATCCAAAGTAAGACGGTGATTTAATTGTCTTTAGCCTCTTTGGAAGAGGATTATAGTGTTGGTAACTTTGAAAATGTTTTCAAGTTTTTAATATAGATTATGCAGGCCTAACGTTAGGCCTAGCTTAAATTATTTACAACATTAGTTCAAAAGAAGCCTAGCTCGGCGTAGAACTAACTTAGAAATGAAGACCGTGCTGGCCTGTTATGCCTTTTAGTGTTAGCGGAATTGGTTCAAACGTAAAAACCTGTCAGTGACACTGTCAGTAAAACCTGTTTACCATTGGCTTTGCATGTACGTGATAGTTAATAACGCAGGCCCCATGCTGGCATTAGCAGCACAGAGACCAAATTCACTTTTCTTTACCATGCAGTCCAACTTAGGAAAATAAGGAGTGGAATATTTGTACCAGGCAGACCGTTAACAAAATGTACCCTTGGCATATACTGTAAGGTTATATACGCTCTTTTAGCCATGCCACTGCCAGTATCCAAGAAGATGAATATAGTTTTGCTAGCATTCATTCATGGGATGAAATGAGCATTATGCTTTGGAATGGTTATAGCTACAGGGGTGCTAGGCATAACAGTGTAATACTACAGTAGCTTACAGTAACTGGTTTTCTTACTCAGATGCTATGGTTTATGTTGCTATGGTAACACATCATGGACAAAGCATAGTGCACAATGCAGTAGTAACAGTGATATTCAATTCACCTTGAAAAAGTAATTCTCCTAAACTGGCAAAGGCCAGTCTCGAATGCGATTCGAGACTGGTCTCGAATGGTTTTCAGCCAATCAGAATGCAGGAAATCAATAAAGGTGTTTATGAATTGAGAGTATTTACATGCACAGATGCAAGTAATACTGGCTGTGTGCATGTAAAATTTTGCCTGTGCATACCAGATTTTGCATGTAGCTTTCATTTTCTAACCTGGCCCCTGCCCTCAACCCCTTTTAGATTTCCAAGCAAAAGTATATTTATCAATAGCAAGGTTGATCCATACAGAAACTACATTTCTCTCAATGTGGTGAACAAGATTAAATAAAGCTGCAGATTTTATGAAGGGGTATTTAATCCCATCTGGACTTTTACAAGGATTTTCTACCAGTCCTATGCATCATGCCTTCTGCTTACATTCAGCGATATCATTCAACAAATTTAATTCCACCATCTGTAACTTTCTGGCTAAAACCCTGAAAAAGGAAAATTTCATGAAAACAACACAAACTTTGAGTGTCTCTATTATAATCACTTCATTTTTCACACTCACCCTATTTTTGACTTCTTGCATACTTTCTTCATGTTTCCTTTTCAATTCTTCCACAAGTTCATTTTTTTCCTCCAATTCATCGGAGACCACTTTCAACTTTGATTTTGTTTCTGTATGACTGGAGCATTCATCATTGTATAATACTTTGTAATGCTCTTCCTGCAAATAAGGGTAATTACCTGTGCATTCTGAGATAGGCAAATGCATATAGCTGTTTGCATAAAACTGTTTTTAAGTTCAGCATTTTTAATTACTGGTGGCATGAAATACAAATTCCTTTCAAAACTTTCACTAACATGTTGTATGTTGTAAATGTTACATGTATATTCAAGTTGCATATAATAACACAACTGCAACTTACATTCTCAATATCTCATTTTCAGAGCCTTGAGGATTTTGTTCAAAGAGAATCCACTTCATAATATTTTACTTAAATGCAAACAGACATTAAACCAACATCGATAAAACTTCAATACTGAAGTATAGTCTAATGCCATCATCACAGCCCCTCACCCATAATAACCAAAACTGATATCAGCAAGTTAATAGCAAAATGACAAATCATGCGATTAACACAAAGGAAAGAAACAGGATGAATAAATTTGGGGCAATATACACAATGTAACTACTTTTTTGTTTTAGGTCAGAAGAAACTTGGTTTGGAGTTCTTGACAGTATGCCTTTAAGATATCCAGCGATCTGCTGTTGCCAGTAAGTGCCAATAGGGCCCAACCATGATCTAGAATGCTGAACACCACTTAGAAGCTTTTTCTCACTGGTAGTTATTTCAAATCACAGTGAATGAAAAATGAAATGACAAACTGCAAGAAAGATTAAGTTACAACAGAGAATATCACAGATTAATAAAAAGAAATTGATAAAAAAGAAATTTACTCATAACTTTTTATTATGTGGTCTTTAGGGAGTGCTAATATCTACAGTGTGTTCAGTTCTGTGCATACATGTGCAGCATATCAACTGAAACTTGTGCATTTCAGGTCCTAGTGTACACATACTGTACATATACTGTACGCCAGGGCCTTAGTCAGAATTAAAATAAGTGGGAGTGCCACCTGTTGTGTACAAAATGCCTCCTGTCTTACTGATGTTACAGGTGGGGTCCAGATGTTTTGATGTTTTGAAAAGCGTTTTCATAGTAATTCCTCCAGTACCAAATATTAATGTTAATGTCTGTTTTGGTGGGATAACTCTGATTTGTAATATTGGTGAATTTTGAATTTATGTCTGAGTTGTACAACACCAGATTTGTACTCAATTTGGGAAGCTATGACAAGCAATTTTTTGGCCATCTCAGAAGCCATCCTGAACAAATTTGGCTGTCTTAAAAACAAAATGACCTATTGCTGGCTAATGTCTTGCTGTATACATAACACATATAAGAATATCAGAAACATTCTCATTTCTTTGACTCACAAACAAGCTCCCTTTGACAAAGTCTTGGAAAACCTTGCAGAAAAACTTTTTAAACCATTGCAATATGTTTTAAACAGGTTTACAGTTGCCAATGAAATGTTTTTTCAGCTTTAGGTTAGCTGATATATTTTCCAACCATGGAAAATCAAAACTTGCCTCTCAAAAGTAGGAGAAATAATGTGCACAGTGCACTGTATTTGTGGAAATCTGTGCCTAAATTAACACAAGATATCTTGAAGTTCTATGTCACAATTCTCATTTTTTGGGGGTAAACAAATTTGGCTACACAACTACTGATGTCAAAACTACTTCTCGATGTATTTTCACATTTTTATTTCATTTGTGAGGGCCATGTCAACTTCACCTGGTCATTGTGTTGATTGAGATTTCAGGACCCCCCATGAGCTACTGTATTCTTCACAACAGCTCCAAAATTGCCATGAATTGCATAGTTTTAACCACCTAATCACACAACTAATTTGTCTTTAGAAGGAATTTATACCCTCCATTTTATGGTAGACTGACCCAATGCTGTCATACTGGCTTTCAAGCTGTATTTTTCTTTATTTCCCACAGCCTAAGTATGGTATCTATTTTCTTGTTGCTAGCAAGAAAGCTTTGCTGCCCTTGTTAAATTTTGGGAGTTGCTATCGTGACCTTGAAGCATTGCCCTTTTAAAGAAAATACAGACAATTCTGACTTGCCAAACTAAATTGCATAGCCTCTCACAGCTCTTAATTCAAATGCAGCAGGCATTCCTTCTAACTGAAGTCTAGTAAATAACCTTTTCCTGTAATAAATGTTGTTGAATATGTTCAAGAAATTCACATTCAATTCTGTGGAAAGCAATCTCCGCAAGTTTTGTAGTACTTGTTTGAGACAACCTGCAACACAGCTCATAAATAGACCAATGTTAGAGTATTGACATCAAATTTCTTTGTTTTAATTATCCAATATTGCAAGAGCTTGAGAGAACCTCTTCATCCCCTAGACCAGTGATTCACACCAATTTTTCAAGCGACCCAAATTTCATGATCTGGCATTATTCATCGACCCAACTTAAGAGCCATGTGCCAAATTTTCTGCAGGGAGGGGTATGAAATGTATTGTAAACCATTCCGAGGCTATGTGACCCCCAGATGGGACCCATCAATTTTTATCTCACAACCCAGTTCTGGGTCGCGACCCACTGTATGGGAACTGAGGCCCTAGACTACCCCACCTAGGTTCCATCCCAGACCTTGGACTACAGATGAACTGTGGTCACTAGCTTTGATAACAGTGTTCTCTGTTTCTAGTGCCCCTCATATGTCTTTGCATCCATACATGTTTGTTTCAACTCATTATCTTTCTTTATAAACATAAGAGAAATAAATCTGAATAGAATTAAATTAATGAACAGTGATGAGTATCAAATCCTGGCAAGACCCTTACACACTTACAATTTCTTGAAGTTTCTGATTAATAGCAGCCAAGTCTGAGTCTCTTATTTTCACATCTTGTTTCAACTGTTCAATGACCTTCTGTAATGACTGAATCTTGTTCTTGTACTGCTTCTCTTTATTCTAAAGAAATAAGACCAACCATGTATTACTTTAAACACAACACTAGACAAGATGTAATGTTTAGGGTCAAAGGTCGTGACAAAGCTACATTAAAGGGAGAAAGCGGTAACCTCAAGTTTATTTTAAAAAATTTTCTACATCTTAAAAATCTCTTTTTATTTCACTCACAATTATCTTTCATTATAGTCCTGTATGAAAACATTGAATACTGAAGGTACACCAAGGAGTTATTCTGCATGACTTTAACAAATAAGTAACAAAATTTATTGTCACATGATTGAAATGACTATTCCTGAATTAGGATGATGGGGTACACTAATTCAAATTCGGGGGGGGGGGGAGGGGGAGGGGACTGCATTTTCCCTTAAAAAGGAGAAATAAAGGAAAAGTATATACAGATGTCACAAATAAAGTCTTTGTCTAATTATTGTGCATTATTCTATGCTGTCTACCTGAACTGATGTTATCGAGAGGAAACTTGAATGACTACTGTAGTATCCTGAAAGTTTTGCAGAGACTGATCATCTCATGGAAACCCACATGAAAACTAGTAGAGAACACAATCAAAATAAATCTAAAAGAGTTTTAATACCTGCATCTCCTTAACTTCTTCTGCTAATTTCAGACTGACGGCATCAGGCCTTGAGGTCACAGGTCGAGATGGAGATTTTGTAGGTGACAAGTCCACCCTCTCTGAGCTTTTTGATACAAAACCAGACAGTCCCATGCTATCCCCTTGAACCATCAGTTGATGTTCCTGTAGAGAGAATGCTTTTAACATTAAACAATAAAACTAACAGTTTTATCATTCAATTATTGCTATTACACCTATCATAATTACTAGTTTCAGAGAAGAACTATGTTGCTAACATTCTTATGATCTTATCATAATGTAATGGGCCAATTCTACCTCCAAATTGTTTCAATTCTCCCAACTTGAACAAAGTTTACCTTCAGTTCTTTCTTCTTAGTCATGTCTTAGCACCTCCTATAAAGAATGTTGTCTCATGTCCCAAGGTAAATTTGCTATCACACTTGAAGAAAATACTCTTAAAAACCTCTTACAATTTGAGAGTGAAATGGTTGAATTTCTGTTCCACTACCCTAAGTGTGCAATCTACATCTCACTAACCTGCACATGTTATTAACCAATCAGAGTGGCCTTCACACATTTAGAGGTATATATAGTTGGAAGATGGAAGTACCTTCTTTTGGTAACAACCAATGTAGGGTGACTATTTACAACTTTCGGGATGTTAAAGTGAATATATTTTTAGGCTGATGACAGTTTTGCATAGGTATCTACTGTTGTTGTCAGAACTATATTATTTGAACTACCTCTGCACACATGATCTTCTACTGCTAAAACCACACCAGTGACTGCAAGCACATTCCTCAAACATTCTTTGAAACAAACAAAGTTCTGCCAAGGGTAAAAAATTTTACTTCACACTTTGTTTGTAGTCTACTGATGATGAAAGTGTAGAGTGATGAACATATGTCTTCTAAAAAATTTGAAATTAGTATGTAAATAAAAGAACAGAGTACTAGCTAACACTGGAGATGTAGAGGTTTAGGAAATGTTTAACTTGACAGACCACACCAAATCTTATATAAGAGGGCATGGACCTGGCACCAATCTAATCCATATTCTGACTCCAAGTCTTGATTTCTGCAGATCCAAGGGCTACTTTTTTGCATGAGGTGACACCTTTTTTAAAACCACTAAAAGTGCTAATTATAAATCATGTCTGGTGTGATAAAAGTGCACCATCAAGTCTCCAGGAATACCCTGCCAGTCACAAGGTACAAAATGTATGCAGACACGCAATCATGAACCTCTGTGTAAAGATGTTTTATGCATTAATCTAGGAAAATGATCATTCATTAATTAAAGCAATAACCCCAGTTTTGGATTTTATAAGTAAGAGGATATGACCAGGCACTTTGTTCAAACTTAGAAGTTGACAATATTTTTGAAGCACACTAAAAATACATCTCAAGGACCATGGGGTTAAAACACTGGTGCCTGCTTAATTTAAGGCCTGGAACACGCAGGAATTTAGTGAAGTTGTACAACATATCAAACCTAAGTTTCCGGAGAGGAAAACGTTGACTTAGAGTGGCAAGTCATAGTTTGTTCTCAAAGATCAAATTTGGCGATAAGTTCCATTTTCAGTTCCCATATGATATATACAAAGATATTACGTGCCACGTTTTTCCGTCAACAAATTATGTGTGCTACTTTTCTATTAGCCTTGTTCAACATTAAATGACGGCAGGAAAAAAACATATTTCATTGCAAATCGTACCTTCACATTTGTGTTGATGGATACTTTTTTTACTTGTTTTTCACATTTTTTTCATTGTTTTTGTTTTAATGTAGACATACTGTACTTGAGCGACTTAAATTTAATATGCTGAGGCTAAGCCTATTTTGTGAAGCACTTTGCGTCTGTGAGGAAAGGGCTATATAAATATGTTCAACAATATTTATACGTGAAATAATGTCATTTTCTGTGATTTTTGGTCTTTTTCATTTCATTTATTGTTTTTGTTTCTGTTTTTCACTATTTGTATCACTGAAAACCCATTACTCATAGCTGGGTGTATCCATAAATTAGGGGTCCAAAGTGTGACAAAGGGGTCAAAATTTAAAAACCATTTAATACTGGTATAAAGTATATTTTCAAGAAGGTATATGTATCTATTTCTAAAATTTATATCAGTCCTGGCTTTTGTTTAAGACATCCAGGTTATTGATCAACTCTATCTCAAAGCTCCTTTCAAAAATGGCGGAGGTGACTGGGACACCAAAATTGGCAATATATGCCTAGAAAGTTTATAACTGTGTAACATATCCAAGTCTTTTCCTCACTTTTGGTAAGGCATAAGTGGCAAGGATTTATGACAGAAACAAGTTACACCCACTGACATTGGTTGTATGCTCAATTTAGAATAAAAGCTCACACCATGGTAAGGGAAATCATGTAATATTTACACTGAAACATATTTATTATCTGTACAGTTTCCAAAAGATAGAGCAAGTAGCTGCTTGAAAATAAATGAACACATAAAACGTAAACATTTTTCAGAGTTGTCCCCAATTCATCCAAATATCTTACATTTTTGGGTAACTGGGTTACAGACGTTATGTGTCGGGTGTGACGGGACACCAAAATCCCAGTAATACTGACACAAACAATGCATAAAAGGTTTCATGTAGCATTTACAGAGTACTGTATTCAAGTGGGCAACACTAACAGTTCAGACAAACTATTTTTTCTTGGAACATCGGATATTTTTACTGTCAGTTGCAAATTTTCTTATGTTACATATAGGGGTGACAGGGTCCTATTGAATTAACATGTGGTGTCCCAGTCACACCCGACCATGTCAACATTTATACTGTATGTTGTGACTTCTTAAATCATTTCAAAATTGCACAAAGTTAAAAACTATACTGACTTGAACTAAAGTAAGAAAAAGATAGGAAGGATTTATCAAATAACAAAACAGCTTCATATTTACAGTAATAATGATTGTCGGGTGTGACAGGGACACCAAAGTGTGACCGGGACACCAAAAAAATAAAATAGATATTCACACTCTCCATACATTTTTCAAGTTTGTCACTTTCTAATTACTTTCCACATCTTTATGATGTTCATATTATCCATCTTAAATCATTTATTTTAATTTTTTTCAGTTTAAAACAGTTTAAATAGCTCTTTGTTGTTCTTCAATGGCGGAGGTTACAGTGGGACAAATCGTCACATCCGCCATGCCAACTTTAAAATAGGCGCATTTCGTTAAACATTGTCCCTTAATCTGGAAACTCACATTGTTTGTTTGTCTGGTTCTAATAGCTCATCTGACATAACTTTAGGCTATCCAAAGGATAGAATAAATTTTTTTATATTGAAATAACTGAAGTAAATTACCCATGTCACAACTTTTACAGATAATCTGGTGGGACACCAAATGCATGCTGGATAATAAAATTGTAAACGATAGATCAACAGACCGTAATTTCACATTGAGATACCACAGTTAGTGATAACACATAGAATATTAAACACTTTCAATAACACGAACCATCTCTAGCCTCAGTTTTAACCATTCTCTATATGCCACAAGTGGCGGATGTGACGGGGACACCATGGACCCCTAATTTATGGATACACCCATCTCTTATTACTCTGCATTACCTCAAAAGAAACTTCAGATTAGCACACAGACTTTTGCATCACAAATGAAACTACAGAGAAAACTTTTTCTTACTACAAAATATTGCCTGCTGGAGTCATTAACAGTTCTAGCAAGAGGAGGAAATACAGTTCCCTTTAACTTGATGCTGCCAAGTGCTCTTGATCCTGAATGACCTCTTGGAGATGTCATAGTGTCATAGCAGGAGAGCTTGGATGCCTTGCCAAGATACAGTGCAAGATCACAAGGCTTTATTCTTCATTGTGTAGATGTGGAAGTGCTGTAATAGAGCCACAACTGTAAAAGAAAAGAGAAATGTTAACTGTTTGAAGTGCTAACACACCATTTCACAAAGGAGGAAACAAGTTCGTACTTCCTTTGGTTGATGAAAAATGAGCATATTAAAGCCACATTCACTGAGACCACACTAGACACTAAAATCCATTCTTAAAATATGCATTTATTATATGTACAACTTGCTTTTAAAGCTATACCAAGAAGGGGTTGTCATTATCACAATTGCCATAGGGTGAAACTTCCCCAAAATACAAGTCCACTCCAAAACTGACAGGTTCTTAAAGTTACTATACATATAAAATCACAACTTTAAAGCCTGTGCCGTAGCCTAGGCTAGGGCTAGACCTAGTCGTCAGTAAAGGCATGTGTATAGCTGGTCACCGATAGCTCCCTATACATAGTCCTTACAACAACCCATTGAAAATCCGGGGTCTTGGACCAGCATAGTGTTGGTTGAAATTGATTTTCTTCTTATAGCAAAGCTAGGACCAAAAGTCTTAATTTACTATGGTAACATTTCCTCTACAAATCTCACACTAATATTGCAATTATTTGTGATCACTTTAAACCCCTGAAAGTTTCTGAAAATTTGAAATAAAATCACCAATTTTGCCTTGTTAAATTTACTGTAGCATTTGGAATATCTGTTGGTACCAGAATGCTATCCTAGCATTTTCTAGCTTATTCTAGTAATATTGTGACATATTGTGACATCACACAGAACATTTGATTAGGCCCTACTGTAGTTCCTATGTACACAATGGCAATTGCCCCTGCAAAATTTCCATACTGACATAACAACGTAGCTCATTAGTATACTGATGTAAACAAAGTTCCTTGGTCACACAGTAAATTTTACGGCACGAAAAAGTTGCTGATTTCGTTTCAAAGTTTTGGTCCCTTCTAGAAGATCTCATTGATCAGTAACAACTAACATAACATAACTCGTTGAAGGGCAAATGAGGGCCTGGGCCCATAACATGTCCTGAAGTCCAAACCCCTTTAAAAAACAACCAAACCAACACCAAGTGAGCCCAGTATAATTAGGTTCCACCACAGGCATGGAAGAACTTTTCTATGTTAACCTTAATGCAGTGCACTGATGTAGAGTTAACTACACACTCAGGCAGACTATTTGTCAACAATTCTATGGGAGAAGCTGAACTTTCTAATGTCAAGCCTTGCAAAACACTTCACCAGCTTCTTGCAATGGCCTTGAATCCAAGAATTACTTTGATCCTTTAAGTAACTATAAGATAACAAAAGTTTCCCTTAGAAATTTGTAAATCTGGAGCATGTCCCTCGTAATCCTTCTTAACCTCAGAATGCTTTGCCCAAGACGATCAAGTCCAATATGATAGAGTAGATTTCTTAAATCAGGTAAACGATAAGTTGCTCTCCTCTGAACTTGCTCTAAAAGAAAGTTGTCCTTTCATACAAGAGACTCGCAAGTAAGAGTTGAAAAGTCAAGATGAAAGAATGAGGTAAAAAGCTTTTCTTCAGAGTGTGTGTTGCATACAGTATGCTGATTGAATCTGTATACAGTATTAGTGTGAACAAAAGATGATAGAGCCAATAGGGGGCAGTAGACAGAGTAACACTTTAACCACTTTTGAGAAAAAGAATGAGGTAAAAAGTTTTTCTTCAGTGTGTGTTGCATTTGGCAATTGGATTTGTATACAGTATTAGTGTGAATTCATACGAGATGATACGGCCAATAGAAAGTAGTAGACAGAGAACTCTTTTGTAAAATGAAAGCAATGTAAAAATTTTTCTTTTACAGACTAAAACTCTTGGACCTACCAAATCCCAAACATTCCTGAGTTGCAGGGTTGGGAAGTAGCAAGTTACAAGTAATGATGTTACTGTAACGAGTTACATTTTGTGTAATGAAACCCTGTAATGAGTTACACTTGCATTTTAGTAACGGAGCATGTAACTAGTTACAATTCTGTGTAAAAGTAACTGTAATGGGGTTACATTTGGGTCCTTTTAATACAAATAGTCAAAATGACCACAAATTGCATTTTACTCGAAGTAGTAACAGAAAATTTTCAAATTGATGACACTTTGGTAGTAAAATGTAAAATCATTTTTGATATATTTATCATTCATCACTATCATCAACGTAGCCCTCACCAACATCAATTTTATTCACGATTAGAATCAGAAGTTGATATTAGATGCACATGCTGCAGGCTTACAGGGCCACTTGATTGTCTATTGAACTAAGTTTAAAATTGATTTGTGTGTAAAATTACTTATTAGACAGATCAATGCTTATTATCCATGAGACCGAATCTTTGTGTGATTCGTTGAAAAATACTGAACGGTCCTCTAACTATGGCCCAGCTGACTTTACATAGTTAAGTATATGTACTAAGTAAAGTCAACTGGGCCTTAGTTTACTCATATTGCCCTTTAGAGGACACAGTGGAGATAATGCACTGTGAGAAACAGGCTGACCCATAGGCATTCAAATAAAGCTTACTTTAAAAGTTTAATCACTGCCTCTTGAGACGTTAGGGCTGGACCCAAGTCCACCTTATCCGAGTCAGAACTAACTGCGGTTCTAGATTCCTGAATCTTTCCGAGCATGGTACTACCCCTCAAATTCCTGCCAGTTCTGATTCCAGTGGCACCAATTCCGAGACATGTCTTTTTGCCAATGTATAGCATGTCAAACTTACAGATGTTTTAATTCTATTGTACATGTCCACCGTTAATAAAGTCATTGTTTGTAATCACTTCCATAGCCTGGCCTCCTCAGTAATAACAATACTTTTCATCTGTACATTGTGCACAAATGCAACTTTAAACACTTTTAATGTAACTTTCATATTTGAGAAATCGGCTGGCATGAACTCCGAGTCCAAGTCCAAGTCCAGTTACATCACATTCTGCAAAAATTTCAATTCCAGAACCTTCTATTCCGGGCAAATTCCTAATCTAGAAAAACGCTCTTGAGACCGGCATAAAGCTAACCCAATCCGGACTCGTGCGTTGGAGCCCAGTAAATTATACGGTACGTGCCAAGTGTCTAATAAACACTGTGCATCCATTTATGTATCTAACTTAACATGTATGGTATCCTTATTTGATGAATCAAACGTATGAATTTAGGCTACAGTATATTCTTTTCAATGTCCGTAGCTCCTTACACTGGAATAATAGTAAGGTTAATATAAAAAACAGCTGAATATTGAAATGGTCAATGGCGTCAAAAGTATCCCAACTAAGCTAACTGAAAGTGAAGAGAAGTGTCTGACTTGAAGCTTCACCTGTTGTAAAGGGAAAGTGAATTATGGGCACATGGTCTGCACGTATAAACTACATAGTATATCACCATTTCTATGCACTGTTTTATATCGAAAAAATGTGAAACATGAAATTTATGCATAGTACTGTTAACAAATGTATTCATCCTCGTATTATACCATATTATGCCCTTATTATTATTCATCCTCGTATTATACCATATTATGCCCTTAAGGGGTGAAGATTTTAATTACTGCTGAAACAACGCTCTCTCCCTTTCCGGCATAGCCACTAACATCTCTAAATTAGCCAACTGTGTGATGGGAGTATAAAGATTTCCACCCTCATAGAAGTCCTGTCGTAACTGGAAAAGTTTTGGTTATAACCATTTTCGTCTCACAAATAGTAGTACAAAAAGTAGTAAGCTCCAATACAGTATCATGATGAGCATTAGGAGCCTCTGCGAGAATGCCCACTGAAGATTAGCTGGCATCATTGACTTTCTTTGGGGAACACCTAAGGATAACCAGCACAATGAGGTGTCGTTCATCTATGTACCCCCTTCTTACTATCTAATTATGCCCCCCTCCATTGCAGGTACCGAGGTACTGTACATTCACCTTGAAGTCACTAGTTACTTTTGAAATGTAGCTAGTTACTTTTCAGTCAAAAGTAACTGTAACTACTTACTTTTCCAACATTGTAACTACTGTAGTAACTGTAACAAGCCACAATTTTACGGAATTAACTGCAACTATAACGAGTCACTTTCAAAGTGTAACGGGAACAACCAATGAGTTGTAATGGTTATTTCAATATATGGTTTATCCCTTAAGTTATTTATGAACTGCTTCTGCAGGGAATGAGTCGTTTTGTGGCAGGTGTTCCAGCGAGTGTTAGTAGTACAGTAGCATACAGACAAGATGGCATATCACTTGTACCAAGGATGTTCTATAAGCAGGGGTCGAAATTCCCGCTGTTCCGCTGTTCCGAGAACAGTAGTTTTAACGCCAGAACAGTAACTTTTGAAAAGCCACTGTTCCGTGGAACAGTGTTTTCCCACAAGATGCAAATTGCAGATGTATGATTACACACACATCCTTATCTCTGATAAAGTAATCACACCGTGAATATAAGAAATCCCCGTAAATTTTGGCTTAAGTATGAATGCAATCTCATTCCAGCCGTGATCAATTGAATCTGGTTACACTTGTACGTGTTATTTCCCTATGCTGCATGGTAACTGAAACCTCTATTGTGGAAACGTGCATACTGAAGCAACGTTGTGGCAAAGGATGAGACGACTATTTCACGTAAATCTGCCGCGAGAAAATAACATCAGTATGTGCACTCCCATACAGTATGTTGGAGAACCCACTCATTGCTTAGCTATAGTAATAAACTGCAATACAGTAACTTTTTTGCCATCACTCGAATCCCACTTGCCTTGCCTGCTGTGTTCTGCATCAATTCTGAGCATTTTTTGTCCAAAGTCTCGGGACACTGAATGGAAGATTATATACTAACAATAAACTGAACAAAAAGAAAATCAGGACATCCCGCTGGTTAATCCCCATTGAATTTGAAAATTCACGCCCCCCCCCCCCACATTTTGGTCGAGTCGGACAGTCATACAACTTGAATACATTAAACAGCAATTTGTACCTCTGTACGTGTGCACGAACCCTGTGTATGCCGAGGTACTTCGGAACAGTAAAATCTGGAACAGTAGTTTTGGAAAAAGCGCTGTTCCGTGGAACAGCGGCAAGAAAATTCAATTTCGACCCCTGTATAAGGTCAACATTCTCCATGTAGTACCTCCTTGCTTGTACTATACTAGTGCCGATGTCACATCCAGCCTGGACAATGGGTCGAGATATAAAGTTATGGTGGCAGCAGATAGAGTACTGTAACACATACAACACATTTCGCAAACTGTAGATGTATAGGCAGTGTATGTACGTTTGTGTTGTATCAAGTAGAACAGCTACTCTGAGTCTTCAAAAGGTAACGATTTTGGCTCTTTGAGAGTAAATGGTTGTGCACTACTCTTAGCCAATCACAGCGCACGTAACGTGATGGTAGGAAATAGTGAAAATATACCTTAATCTGCATGGTGAACTTTCATTGTTTTGCTTCGCTCCACCTTCTGTTACTTGTTTCCATGAGAAAGACAGCATGGATGGCTATGCAGGCTACTATCATCTGTATCACAGGCAGTGAAGTGCGACCAGACCATTTGTGTTACAAATTTTATTTTCTCACATTTTTTTAATTTGGAATTAGTCTTATGCACAAAATTGTATCCAATGAGGTGCTGGATGTCGGTTCTGCTAGAACAGATAACAAAGTCTTTTGAGGTTTGCGGTAAGAGTGTAAAAATAGGCCAAGATTTGTGCTTCATCCTGAGAAATGTCTTACCTTGCTAGTATATGTGTAGTATATGTACATAATGTTTCGAACACCTATGCTTGAAAAGTCTGAAAAGTTACGAAAATTTGAAATGAAATCATCATAACTTTTTTCACTGCATAGAATTTACGGTAGCATTTGAAATATTTGTTGATAGGCCCTAGATCAGAATTGTGTGTGTAACATTGTGACGTCACAGAGTTAGGGATGTAAACGTTCAGTAAAATTACTAAACGTTTAATCGCAAAGTTTTGCCATCGTTTAGCGATTAATCGCAAGTACCTATGATCAACATAGAGACTTTAAAAGTGCTCTTGAACATGATGAATATGTAAAATGCGTTACTGAGGTCCAGGGGACATAGTTTCTATGAACCTGGCAAACACGGATCTTCATAGAAAATCAACTTTGATGTATTTCACTTTTTCAAAAAATTAAAGGGAGCATCCAATTTTCTGTAATGACTGCAGATTGTTTTTCATTTCCTACGGAAAAACGGGTTTTGCGATTAATCGCTGGTAGCTTTGTACTAAACGTTTATTACACATGCGATCGTTTAGCGATTAATCGCTAAACGGTCACAGCCTTACACAGAGTCACAGAGAACATTAATTGTATTATATACTAAAGGGACCACAATTCGGCAGGGACCGGAATTCATTCACTCCATACCAGTTGAACAGCATCCTGCATTCGTTAAGGCGACCGAATTCCGGTCCCACCATGCTACTTCAGTTCCTATACATATACACATGGCAAGTTGCTTCTGCAAACATGCTGCAATTATGAAACAACAGCTCATTAGCAAACTGATGTAAACAAAGTTCCATAGTCACACGGTAAATCTTACTGCGAGAAAAAGTTGCTGATTTCATTTCACATTTTTGGCACTTTCCAGAAATTCTCAGTGATCAAAAGCAGCTGCAATACTCCAGTGAGATCTGCAGATGAAAAGTCTTTGTAATAAATTACAATTTTACTTTCAAAATTTGCTGTGAGAAGAAAGACGGCTCGAATGGAGAATGTGTGCCCGGAAGTGATGTACATGGTATGCATAGGGTTCTATACACATGGTATGCACAGAGATGAGGTTAGGTTTATACGGTTAGGGATATATTTACACATAGAGATAAAATACGTGTAGGGGCCTGGACATGTACTTACAGCATGGGGGTATCGAATTTCACGCACTTAATGATGTAAGTGTGAATTTTTCTGTAACTGATTTTGAAAAATCTCAAATACACACATATCCAGACTGAAGGAGATGTTAGCCTGAATTGGAAGTAAATTTTTATCAATTTAACTTATGTTTTAACAACGTAATCTGCGTTTTTATGTCAACTCAAGCAGCATCACTGACAAGTTGTAAATGTGCCAAATTTTGCACACCTCAGTACATTAACATGACATATTCCGTATTAAAACTCTACTTGCCCTCATACATGGTACAGAAGACTGACAACACCTTATGCACATGCTGCATGATGACAACATACACGGTCATGGATGGATAACGTGGAAAGCTAAAATTGTGATTTAGAAATGCATCGCGATCCACATTAACTGTTAATGAACATTTACCTCAACTGTGGAAAATGACGTGAAGTCTCACAATTTGGGCAAATGTAAGCAAAAAATCATACTTTGAGACCTTTGTGCAGTCATAAACAAGGTAGGTATGGTCTGCATCTCTTATTGGTACATTGCTACGTACACTAATTTCAAACTATTGTTATGGGTGCTTGAAATTTAGCACATCTAGGCTAGGCCTAGGCCTATACTGTACAACTGAGCAGTTTGTACTGTACTTATAATATTTAAAACCGTTTGCCCGCAGCTCGGCTTGCAGCGCTATCACAGTTAGGGCATGAAATCGCTGTGAGATCTATACCGCGTTCGTATTCTTCAAATGATCCACGTTCGCATCTCCAGTCTCTTCTTTTCTCACGTCTTGTTACTCTACTTTATGTTGGTTCCTTTGGAACTTGTCACTGATCTTTTGTAAGTTTTTAAGTTATAATTTAGGCTACGTCACTTCCGGTCACGGATTCTCCATTCGTACCAGAGTAGTCCTTGAACAGGACCGTGTACTACGTTAACGGTGAACCTACTCCGTACCACGGTCCTTGTCCTGCCTACACAAAATTTCCGGTCATTAGCCGGTCTGCCAGCAGACCGGCATTCCTCACAGCTTCAAATATTCACCTATGTTTACCATACTTTCCATGAATGTTCTTTGTCATTGCATCTATGCTTCTTGACCAGTTTTTCTTGGAATAGAGGGGAGCAAGAAGGTGAAATTTGGAGGTAAAAACTGACCTTAACTCTAAGTCAGTTACAAGCTTTTAGAGTGCCGGTGCAGTCACATGACTGACTTCCCTGTAAAAAGTTGTAACCAGGGTAGTATGCAAATGGATATAGTATGTCGTACAGATGCACATTTTTCGACTTTGGAGGAAATATTTGTATATTAGAAATGGATTTTCACCTCAAACCGGTAGATATTGACTTCAAAATCTGAAATCAAGAAAATGTAACAAAATTTAAGGAAACCCTGCAAATAATTTTAGGAAATTGGACATCAAAATGTGGAAGTGCTACCATGGGCCATTCTGACAATATGGCTGCCGCTTTTTGACGAACGTCGAAGCGAGTTTTGTGAGTTTTGGCCTTAGAACACACCTGTGAGCTGTGTGAATGCATATTTTTCTACAATATAATGGTAATAAACTGAGTTGCATGGTTTTAGAATCGGAGAAATGACAATTAGTGTAGGAATGATCAATTTCTGATAAATTTTCCTCTCAAACCTTAACTGCGGGGTTTCTTGTGTAGGCAGGACAAGGACTCTAGTGCGGAGTAAAACAAAGTGTAGGTAGCATAGAGTCCTGTTCAAGGACTATACCAGAGAGACAATTTCAACCATCACACCCAAGGCGGATCCCCAAGCTATTTCCATAGGTCAGTGTAAGGACTGTGTATCGTGAGCAGTGTGTACATGCACTTTACTGAGGACTAAGTTAGGGCCGCGGTCACACTACAACGAATTCGGATCAGATTCCGATCCGATTTTTGTGAGTTTTTATTAAAATCTTCTCCATTTCGGGTCTGAAGGAACCCAAAATTTGCCAACCTGTGTAATTATATGATTTTTATCGCAGGACCACGAAAATGAAATTTATACGAATTCTTTCGTGACGTCACATCGACAGACAGCTTTTATAGGACTAACGTTAGGCTATGCGTGTCCGATAAAAGGTGTCTGTCTGTGTGACGTCACGAAAAAATCAGTTAGGCCTAACATTTCATTTTAATAGACCTCTGATGCAAATCATGTATTTACACTTTTTGGCAAATATTGGGCTCTTTCTGACCCGAAATGGAGAAGATTTTAATGAAAACTCACAAAAATCGGATCGGAATCTGATCCGAATTCGTTGTAGTGTGACCGCGGCCCTAACTTAAGGGTACACTGGGTAAGCTGTGCATACGTTTAACGTTGAGCAAGGCACTGACACAGTGACAGTGACAACTGACAAATAACCTTGTGCCCTGGCTTCGTTTGCTCTTTCTTAAATTACCTGCTCTAACTCAATTTGAACGTGCCCAACACTTTAGAGAAAGAGTCGTTCATCCATCTCTTCAGTAATGCTTCCACTAAGCCTACATTTATTGTCAAAATTTTTCGGAAGTAGTAAGTTACATCACCTGTTTCTCGTTGACTGCCCTGCTTCGCAACATATGTATCACAGTAAAGGACTGCTAAAACGAAATCTTGTATTCCTCATGTTCATTGGTGAAAAGTAGAATAGATTTTACACGACAGCCAATCAAAAATCGTTTTAGGTACGATGTTGCTTGGCGTCCTAAGAGACCAACAAAGGGAAGTTAGCGCGATGCTCAGTCTTATTTTGAGTCTTAAATTCATTTTACTGTTCAGGTACATCGAAAACATTCTTTTCAGTGTAATCAGAGGCGTAGGAATCGGATGAGGGGGGAGGGGGAAGGTGAGGGGGAAGGTGAGGGGGAAGGTGAGGGGGAAGGTGAGGGGGAAGGTGAGGGGGAAGGTGAGTGGGAAGGTGAGGGGGAAGGTGAGGGGGAAGGTGAGGGGGAGGGACTTTGGACCCCGGTCCAAAATGTGGTGAGGCGGGAGTATGGTCCCCCCTTAATCAGAAAACGAAAACCCCTTATTTGTTTCCCGTATAAAATACGTCAAAAATTTGCAGTAGGCCTAATTTTCTCTAACATTAATTTGCCCAAAATGTTGCACCAAATTGCATCGAAGGAACCTCAAATATTAACAAATTTCCCAAAGGGGAGGAGGACACCTTAGTAGGGGAGGGGGACACCTTAGTAGGGGAGGGGGACACCTTAGTAGGGGAGGGGGACACCTTAGCCCCCTCACCAGGATGGGGGTCCCAAAAACTGTTTAACCTTCAGTCTCGAACAGCTTCCTACGCCTATGAGTGTCAGGCCCGTAGTCAAGGGGGGCGAGCCCCCCTTAGAAAATTTTCGCTCGCCATAGAAGATCAAAAATTAGCATTGCCGTAATGCATTTTAGTACGTTTCGCCCCTCTGGAAAATTTTTCGCCCCAGAAGCTTTTTGTCCCCCCTTCAGCATCTTGTCTGGCTATGCCTGATGAGAGCAATCATATTCATAATGGTGTGTAAAGATCGAAGGGGGATAAGGGAAAGGCCGTATCCCTTATACAGCAAATTTTTGATACTTTTTGGGGAAAACTTCTGACACTTTTGCTTTGAAAGTTCTGCCAAAAGTGTGCCCAGCAGTAATTGTAGTATATGTACCCAGGGCAGTCAGAGCCATGGGTCAGGCTACTCATCAGAGCCATGGGTCAGGCTACTCATCAGAGCCAAGTACTATTGGGTCGTACCGACCTCCAATAACTTTCATTTTGAAGGATTCTACCTTAAAACCTCCAATCACCTCAGAAGATGGCAAACTTCTGGTCCAGCCTTCATCTCAGAGTTTGATTCAGTCCCATGCCCCTCCAATGAGCCACCACTCCCAATACTTAACCTCTTCTAACAGCACATGGATCTGCAGGGCAAACTGTGGAGGGGATGAAGTTCCATCCGTCCACCAACATTTGGTAAAGGACCTCATTATCTTGTGAGTTTGCATACGCCTCTCTGCCATGATGTGGTTGAGAGAGTGGAATTGCATTCCTTACCCTCAAAACAGTCGGTGGTGCCCAGATAAAGGACAACGGTAGCCCCTTACCAATATATAAGAGAAAAGAAAAGCTGCGACTGGGCAACATATGTTGACAAGATTGCCTCATTTTATGTCCTTATACAAACTCGGAAAACTCGTTCGGATGAGACCCAAAACGTTAGAAACGTAGGGCCGGCTGGGCCATACCTCCCGGTATATTATTTTCATTGTCATTTAACAGTGAGATAGGCAGGGAATAATGACACAAATGATAAATTTGTTCTTCTATGGGGGGGGGGGCTATGGACACAGGTCAAGGTTTAATGGAGAAGAGAGACCAGTTCGAAAATTTTGCAAATTGGTGTTAGTTTCATGAACTCCCCCCTTTATCGCACGTCTGATCATGTTTCAGCTTGATGCACAGGTGACTCTTAAATTGTATTAATGTGATTTACGAATATCATAGAAAATGTAAGCGGTCAGAAAATTGCGAACTTGAAGACACTTGAAAACGATGAAGTGATAGTACTATTTTGCATCTCAGTACCGTTCTGAAACAATTATTTGCAAAGGGGAGGGAGAATTTCCCTCATTCAGAATGACATTTCATCCCCTACACACATAGGCCACTATAGTCAGAAGTCTCACTACAGCTTTGATTGACTGTTTGGTGTTCCTTTTAATGCAACTGAAAGTGGAGAACGTTTTGCTTTATAACGGGCCAGTTGACAGTCATAAGACCGCTCGCCTGCCAATGGCGGACTCGTCAGCGTGGCTAAGGGAACGAAAAACTCTCCTATATGAGAAACATTTTACATCCCCGTTACAGCTTTTTGTAGACAGACTTCTATGCTAATCTGGTAATGTGACACCAGAGTAAAATTGCTTTTAGTCGTGGATGATAATGGACACGGCTTACGGGCTGTTTACCTTAAGGCCCCTGGAAGCTCGAAGGGTCTACAAAACGGGAATGTAACTCCAGCATTACCGTTACTCTCTGTAAATGACATTATGATGCGCGAAGCTAATCAGATGACAAATATTACATTCTATGATCATTTGTTTTAAATATATTAGCTCGCACTAACTGCAGGTCTATTTGTGATGTCTGAAGTACTTTAATAGCAAACAAAGCAACTGAGAAAGAGAGCGCGAAGGGCGCCGAAAAAATATTGTTTCGAAAAAGGCATTTTATTTAATCTTCAGTATTCGCATTACCTTGCAAAGTTATTCATTCCTTCAACTTTAAACCCACTCAAGGGAGGGGGAGGGGTTTAACCCATGGAATCTACCGGGACTGATGCCGTGCGAACGAAATAAATTTTGCATAGTTTTCCATGGGTAAATGAGTTTGGTTCATGTTCGAAGACATGTTTTACAATGCATGCTAGTTGTGCAACCTGCTAGTTGTGCAACCTGCTAGTTGTGCAACCTGTGAGTTGTAACTAAACGCCAGAGGCCTATGCCTGCCCGAATAAATGGTAGATAAAGTATTATAAATTGGATTTTAAGTGTAAATAAAATCACGTTCATGAATTGCCTCGCGAGCCGGAGGTTCCCCACCTCTGGTTTAAAAGATTCTCGCAACTCGGTTAATATTTCTTGCAAACACTACTTTTGTCCCTCCGATAAAGTTCTCTTATGCCCTGCTTCTACTGTATTAAATTGAACACTGACTGGGTATGCCTTCAAAACTTTTATCCAAATCATGTTTGATCAGACACCGATACAGCTTCAATTCAAAAGTTCTCGCATTTTACATTAATCCTCACATACGCCGGGCACGTATGGCTTTAGAAGACAAATAAGCCACTCGCGATCATCGAGATGGTACCAAATAAACGTTTTCCTATTCACCTTTACTTGATGATAATATTTTTGACACATTAAAACACAATAAAACAAATGTCATGGAGCAACTTGTACAACTTACGTTCCCGGCAGTGGTTTTAGTAGACATTTTCAGCAAAATAAATTTCTGAGTATACTCTTTGTGCCAATTACTGAGTATGCCCCCCCCCCCCATTAAACAGTTTGACATTTTATAATTTTCTTTATCACAAGCTAGAATCTCCCCCGCTGAAGGAGCTACATACGAGCCTGAAAATAAATTGAAACCGAATGACCCAGTATGACCGGTGACTCAGTAAACCTAGCATGAATCTTGAAATTATCACAAACTACATATACTTGACAATTAGCCGAAGTACATTAGTATAAAAAATTCATGAATGATATATGACATTTGAAGATAGAAGAGATCAAATCGTACAAATTTAGAAATATTTTTTTTATTTATGCCAGGGGTGGGGAACCTTTTCTCTCTGACGGGCCGTTTCGAAGGTCATTATCTACTCGCGGGACGCACACAGAGAGGTTGCAATAAGCTCTCCCCATAGGCTTAGGCATGCAAAGGGTTCCCAAACAGGACCTGATGGGGTCAGGGGCAAAATCTATGCAAGAAGCCCCAGGAAATCCTGGAATCAGTTTGTACTAATTTGGGCAATAGAATATTCATCCACTATCTTTAAATGAGACAGAATGTGCAAAGTTTTACAGACGAGAAGTATCACAACATTACCATTTGTCTTTTTACTTATGTATGAACTAATAATGAATGTGAGAACATATGAAAAGTGCGCGCGAAGCGCGCCGAAAAATATGGGCACTTTTAAACCAACTTTATTCTTTCCTAATTTTCTTTGCAAAATTTCCCACTCTCTGACGTTTAATTCACTTTTTGGAGGGACAGTTCTACCTCCCTCCCCTTTCCAAATCTACCGGAACAGGTGCAATGCCCACCGAGCTTCGTAATCTAATAGATAGACCTACACATGTGATAGTATAATCCTGTACAATTTTATGTATCATATCTGCTACGCAAAGCTTCCGTTACCCCTAAAAGTCTACTGGTAGTGTTTCGCGCAGATTTACGTGAAATACACGGAAATTGATAGTGTAAAGGCGTAAGCAGGATAAACGGTGGGCACCGTGGGCTAAAAAATATTGTCAACTACTCTTCGATTGATTCTGTATTATTTACATTTATGAATTGGTCTCGCGGGCTGCATACGGCTCGCGACACATTAACATTCCTGCATCTTTCTATTGCCATAGGAAACAAAACAGGAAGTCGTCCTTGCAACCCCGCATTTTACTCTGTTATCCTTTGTACAACGTGTAATGTTACCATTAACTCGAATAATGAAGAGCTAGATAAGTAATAGCTATTTATCTGAATTAGCATTATTCCTGTAATATTCTAGATGGTATTGCCAGTATAACATGAGAAAAATGAGAAGCAATTATACTTACAAAATTCGGCATAATACATGAGTCTATAAGTCGGTTGGAAAGTTACATTGGTTGCATTAAGCCGCGGTCACACTACAATGAATTCGGATCGTATATATTCCGATCCGATTTTTGTGAGTTTTTATTAAAATCTTCTCCATCTCTGGTCAAATAGGGCCCAAAATTTGCCAACCAGTGTAAATATATGATTTGCATCAGAGGTTTATGAAAATGAACTGTTAACTGATTTTGTCGTGACGTCACACCGACAGACAGCTTTTATCGGACACGTGTAGTCCGATAAAAGCTGTCTGTCGATGTTACGTCACGAAATAATTCGTATAAATTTAATTTTCGTAGTCCTGGGATAAAAATCATATAATTACACAGGTTGGCAAATTTTGGGCCCTTTCCGACTCGAAATGGAGGAGATTTTAACAAAAACTCACAAAAATCGGATCGGAATCCGATCCGAATTCGTTGTAGTGTGACCGCGGCTTTAGTCTCCGAAATTCTCTCAGAAACTGCTCCTAGCCCCTCAAATTGGAAAATTCTCATTATTTTAATTCGCATTTAAAGAATTAGTTCTTCTACTTGTAAGTTCATATAGGCGGAAATTCCGGGGGAGGGGGGTATCCCTCACCTTTTGATAATGGGGGACGGTCTACACCAGGGGTGGGGAACCTCCGGCCCGCGAGACCATTTTATCCGGCCCACGAGGCAATTCATAAAAGTGAATTCAGAACCACTTGAAAGGTAATTGATAATAATCTTTTAGCCCACGGTGCCTATCGTTTTTCCCGCTTTTACCACTTTCCGCATATTTCACGTAAAACCGCTGCAAAACACTACCAGTTTATTACTAAAAACCTTAGTATCCACAATGTAGCATCCCCACTGTTTCGCTTGACACAAATCAGGTGCAGAATCTTTGTACATTTGGTTGTATCGGAAGTTTTGCGTGGAAGGTTAGATATATAGGAATGGACAGAAGTGCACTAACAGACGTATAGGTCTATCAAACTCGGTGGGCACCGTATTTATTCCGGTAAATTGGGTGGGGGTAAGAACTGTCCCTTCGAAGAGTGAATTAAACGTTAAAAAGGTTGATTTCAAGATACGCTTTTATGGCGCACTTTGCGCGTATTTTTTGTATGTCCTCATTCACATTATACTACTAAGTCAAATAATCATATTGTGATACTTCTGGTCTGCTTACCTAGCCTTTGGGATTCAATGTCATTTAAAGATAGTGGATGAACATTCTATTGCTTAAAAATTTGTATAAACTCCAGAATCCCTAGGGGCTTCGGCTCACCAGGGCCTGTTTAGGGCCCCTTGGCCTGCGCCCAATGTGAAAACTTGTAGCGCCCTCACTTCTACGACCCGCGAGTGGCTTATGGCTAAAACGGCCCGCCAGAGGAAAAAGGTTCCCCACCCCTGGTCTACACAAACATCGGCAAAGATTTTCAGAATAAGTTACAAAATAATATGCTTCGTATGATTATTTTGGTTATCAAAGTGATAACTTTTGAATGGTGTGAAACAAAGAAAACCATTAATTAATTATTAACTGATTTAAATGAATTCAAAAATGTTATTTTTCGATGCGCATCGCGCGCATCCATCGTAGGTTCTTGTCTTCAGTGTAATTAAATCTCAGCTCGAACGAGTTCCATAATCCCATGCAACTCCAACTGCCACCTATCCTAGAAGTGTGGGGCCCTGGGCCCGATCCTATGGAGGGGACCCTTGAACATAAGCTCCTGAGAAAAAAATAAAATAATATATACGCGTACACCTAACTTTTTGGGTTGACATATGAATACAGATATCACGGCTTGCATTAGAATAGCGCCAAATTATGCCCCTAATTGGGGGCAACTTTGTGAGGGCAACTGGGTTAAGGCTATAGACAGCATCTCTGGATGGCCTTAAAGAATGTGATATCTTAGTTTGTGGGGTCCCCCTTGTGTGGGGGACCCTGGGTAAGCGCCCCGCTGGTAAATCCTTCCTTGGCTGAAAGGGCAAAGGGAACTGAAGAACAAACGGGAAGAAGGAAGGGCATTTCAAGGTAACTTGGATAACTTTTGAAATGCAGGATGAAGAAAAACGTTGTAACACTGTCTTAAAAATATTATTTTTGCGCGCGTTTTGCTCGCACACACCTTGGATAATGGCATTCCCGATTCATTTTACACAGTTTGAGTATTATTATTGTTTCAATGCAACTCCTATATCAGCATCAACCTCTCACCCAAAATTTCCTTGCGCAATCAAAATTCACCGGCAATTAGTCCAAATGTAATGACAAAAGGTAGTTAAGTTCCAGTCTTAAAGTTTTGTTTAAAGAGCGAATTCTACGCCATTTTAAGATAGCGAAATGATTCACATCCCCTAGGAAAGCCCACCGCGTTCCCACGGCGCCCCCGAACCGTTGGATCATTTCAACTTAAACCCTCACCTATACTTGTGATGACATTCTGTAGCCACAAGCCGTATGAAGATAAATTCCATGCGCCTTCTCTGGGTGTCACTTATTCGAATCTGGTCGGTGTAAACTGTTAGTCGAAAAACAAAATCGTTTCCCTTGAAAAGAAACTTTATATACCACTGTCATGCACATAAGCCATTTGAATCTAGTCTAGGGTACCTAGGAGTTCTCACGTACACTTTGTTCCCTGAACTAGGCCTAGGCTATTGCAACACAAACTTTTGACCGCATGTTACTGTGAGAGTAACATCGTCTGCGTGCGTTGCTGCAGTGATTGTTGCTATATACGCGTATGCGTGTGTATGAACGTAACTATAGCTATGGACTATGTCACAATTGAACAGCAATGCGTGCTATTTAGCATACAATAGTGTGAACGTCCTAGTTACACGATTTAGCAGTTTCATAGAATGTTTAAAAAGCAAAACAGGATCGTTTGTGTAAATCAAAATTTTTGGTCTCTTTTTGGACACTAAGTAAAATTAATCTTAGAATGAAGGGTCTTAAACATATAAAGGACCTGTAGAGGTCAATTATGTAGGAGCATACGTGAATTTGAGAAAGTTCGAGACCATTCAAAATTTTTGAAGGTGCGGCAGCCCAATTTTGACAATGGGTATATTGCTGACCTAGTATGAGAAGCCCAAAAGCTCCCCAAATACTAGGTCAGCAGACTGCGGACTAATTTGAATCATGACATTGACTGGCTTTACGTTCGATGTAGGCCAGTAAGAGGTATTATAATCCTCGTAAAATTATCACTTTGTGGTATAGGTAGAAGGCATCCAATTTTCTTTGGAAATAGGTACACTTTTAATTTTAATGCTCATAATTTTATAAATACCCCAGGACGTCCGGGGACTGCCCCCTGGGCCTCTTCTAAAGAGTTGCCTCTCGACTCCAATAAAATAGTACGCATGCATGCATCCAGTGTCCTTTCAAAGTAGTTGACTTCTTCACTCTCATGCTTACAACTTTGTACATACCTTAGAGCTTCCAGGGCTTCGCCACCTGAACTTCCACCTGGGCGTTGTCCCTGGCCCTCTCGGCGCCATTGGCTTGTTCCAACCCTCAAGTTTCAGAATACATTTTCCCCAATTTCTAAGTTGGTGGCGTTTCACAAGACGGTCCCCTGCGGTTGTACCCGATTCCTGCACCTAACCCGATTCCGAGCTACTTCTGATTCCAGTTGTCACCATTCCGAGGCAATTCCGAGTCACTAACCTTCGATATCGAGGCAATTCCGAGTCACTAAGCCTCGATTTCGAGGCAATTCCGATTCCCATGTCCCCAATTTCGGGTCATTCATTTGAAAATAGTATAGCATGCAAGTTGTTTTTGTACCTTTAAAAAGATAGTACCAATTGAAAGGTGTTAAAAAGGTCATATTATTGAGTTAGTTCCATAGTTCTCCTCACGCTGTTATTTAGTTGACTGTGTGTCACCATTCATATATTCCGTGCATCAATAACAATGAGGCCCTTAAGTTACTCATTTTGAGTAGTTCTCATTTTCGGGGACTCGACTGGAATCAATTTCGATTCCAGAACCTCCCAGTTAAACAGAGGTAATATTTCCATGGCAAAATCGTTAACGAAAAAATATTGACCTTCTGAAGCTATGTAAGGCTAGTACGAAGCTGTGAAGTCCCTGTCAAAAAGCCGATCTTCTTGAGAGATATAGTATTGGTTGAACTTCACTGTTGGTCTAAGCATTACATATCATTAATTCGAGTAGATGGACTAAAAGGAGTAATGCGATGGTTACAGCGGGTTGGGCGAGGTGTTCCATTTTTGTTGCCTTTTGGTCGCCACGTTTTAGATAAGAATTAAACACTTGGTGGGGATATGGAACGTGCAAGCAGACTTTACCTGTAAAGTTTTGTGCTTATCGATGGTTATTTGGAGTCACTAGAGCTAATTTTCCAAATGTACGCCAAAATTTCCTTCTCCTCGTAGAGATTTTAGTATACCAGCTCGAAACATTGCAAAGTCGTCGACAGATTGTTCAGTTCATGTACAGTTGGTGATGGGAAATAATCTATCAAGGAAGCAATATTTTAGGGGGCAATTTTCCATCTAAAATTGACTATTGCGTGCTGGAAAGAATTCCTCCGAATATAAAAAAGTGAAAAAGATCTGATCTCAGTTGCTTTATATACTTGTTACTGGTAGTAATCTATTCCGAAGACTCTTTCAGTTTGATTTGATCAAGGTGTCATTTGGCGTTGATTGTCGTCAGTGAGTAAGTTTTTAGGTAAGCACATCGGTATATCACCGCAGCAGAGCCAAATCGCGGCCTGGGCTTGACAACATCATGCTTATTTAGTCCCTAACTCGACAAAATAACAAAATGCTCACTCTCGTATTTGGCCAATTGGCCAAACCAACAGCTCCATGGTCAACTTAATCACATTGTAACCAGAGTGCCCATACAGCTACATGTTTGCACTTGTTTTTCAACTTTTGTAATAAGCTATCAGACCTTGTCATATGAGCAGTTTATGCACGACATCTTAAGAACAGTATTGCTGCAACCGGTACCCGGCTTGCCCGCGGAGTGGACTCTGTTTGCTCACCCCCTTTAAGGCTTCCCAAATGGCTGAAGGGGAAATATGCCGTACAGTTACCTGCTACGTAGGCAAGTACGTACCACGCTGGCCAACCTTGTAGAAGTCGAAGTTTGCACCACTGGTGTCCTTGCATTGTTGAACAAACAAAAGTGGTCCTTTCGCTCACGTGATCAATTTACGGTGAACAAATACAGATTTTTACTAAATATAAAAATCAGTTCAGTTAACTTATCTTTTTAACGCATCAGGAAGGCAGTATTCTGTGTTAATAAATGTATTTAATCCCTCACCAATTTGTATACCCTTTATTATTCTAAATGTGTCCTTTTTAAAGCTTGCTCAACGTTAACGCACACGCATTCATGGGATTGAAATCAAATGTTGACTTCTAATCAAATTTGATTTCATGATCCGCCACAGTGGAATATTTCTCACTAAAAGCAATCAATGCTTTTCTCTCTGAAGTGCCAATGGTCAAGCTGTGGCAATGGTGAAGCTGTGACTGAGGGGTGGAAACAATAGCACGATTCCCTTGATTGCCTTCCAAATCAACGGAAGTTTACACAGTGCTCCAGCTAGACAATATTTTGACACACACTTTACGAACTTCTGAAAGTACGGAAGCCAATAAGGGCCAAGGAGAAACATTTTAATTTCGGTTTCCGAAGAAAATATTTCGTTTTTCCGAAGAAAATTATTTTCATTCGTCCAACCACAGCTAGCCTGTATACGTAATTGCGTAGATGCACTGGATGGTAAACGTACGTACGTACATAATTTTGCAGTATATGCAGTGCAGAGGTAGAGATCAACGCAGGGAGGGCTTCATCATCGGCACAGGGAAAAATAGAATCGCATTAAGGTGCGTTAACACCAAAAACCGAAATCTGCTGCGTTTTGCGGGCCAAAGCCGCAAAGCAAATAGCTTGTACGTATTTCTATGGAACCGTTTACACAGAAATCGCGTTGTGAAAAGCAATGTTAACGGTTCCATAGAAATATATACGTACAAGCTATTTGCTTTGCAGCTCCCGCTAGCAAAACGCAGCAGATTTCGGTTTTGGTGTGAGCACACCTTTACGCTCCGCGGTTACATGCGGTTAGACCAGGTGCCGTCTAAACGCTGCTGATAGTTATGGTATAGATGAGTTAATATTAGTATTATCTAAACGCTTGCTATAAGGTCGGGCAGTGCCTTTACGATGAACTTAGGGATAGACAGTTATCATCCAAAGTACTTTTTTTGGGAGTGGGGTATGAAAATTCTCAATCGGTGACTGCTCTTTGATTCACATCACAGTTTGCAATTCAAAAGATGCAGAGTAGGTCACATTCCACAGAATGCAGAAAAAGTGCTCGGATTACACATTACAGCCTTATATGCTCACCAGGAATATGGCCTCATGCAATAAAATAGGCTTGTGTCTGCACAAGAAGGAGCCTACAATTATGGGAGGAGCTACAAGTAACTTAGCTGGGAGAATTGGAGTTGTCTGGGATGACGAGAATTGCCCTATAAAGATGCTGATATGTACAGTGTGGTATTTAAGCAAGTTTGTATACGGCCCTTTCCGTATTCGGCATATCATGCACTACATCAGCAGGTTCGTAATTCGTAATTTTTCACTCTAATAAAACAGTTGAAGGGTTGTCTCAGACCATCGAAAAAAATAAAACATGAACTTAAATAACCACAGAACAAGATATATATTCCTATACTCTGCTCTATGGAAAGAACAGGCACCTGGGGAAAGTAGGAAAATTTCTTTATGCAATGAACAATTCTGCACTAAAAACTAAAGAAAAATAATAGAAGACAATTACAATTCTCAAACGCTGTCTCACCTCTATTTTCTTCGGTACACTCCGAACGCACCCATTTTAAATATTGTTTCGGGATTCAGCTTTTTACTTCCTGCAGAACATCTTGCTTGTCATAACTTCGTACAAACTCTTCTTTTACCATTTGAAACCACGAATGCCCCATGCCCGTGCGCAGCGAAGGGGGAAGTTACCCAATCCCCTAGAAGTTTTCAAAGCAAAATTTTATCACTATCAATCTGTGTAAATTTACCGACTTTTTAAAGATTGTTTGGAGGCAAGTTTTAAGGCACGGAAAGTGTCATTTCCGTTCGCGTAATATGGGACAGGCGATTAGCGAAAGGGGTGGGGCAAGAACCCTCTCTTGAGGATACTTTTATTAGCTTTTCTATTACTCATATCGCTAAAAATTCTGAAAAGTGCGATTTTTCAGCTCGCTTCGTGCCAACCCGCACTAAATTCTACATCTCCCATTTTTAAAAGTATTGTTCCAAAGCCAGGGAAACCCTCAAAATAATCCATTCTCCCCTCCTTCTTCATACCCTCTGCATTATCGATCCCGACCGGCCGGTCATACGGAGTAAGAATAAAATTACAAAACGTCAAATCGTGATTTTTGTGGTGTGTTAAGTGTTCACCTTATGTCATTTGAAGCTGAAATTACAATGCATCATTTTCATGCCGACAATTTCGAATAATTTCTGCTCCTGGGCCCCTCCAGGAGCTCTGAGGCTGGTCCCTGGACTCCACCCCGTTAGGCGGAGCGATTTCGCTCCTGTGGCTGATATAAACCGTGCTGTCGGCAAAGATGATACATCCAGGGATAACCGTGCAGTTGACGGGATTGCTGTAGCTCACTTTGAAGAAATCTAACCACTGCTGGCAAAGGAGCCATGGGTTTTTGCATCGATATTAGCTCATGCCATTGAGTAATCTCTTTAAATGTCTCTCACTTATATGCATTTGATGATGTTTCAGTAACATAGCTTGTATCTCTAGATTCGATAGTCCAAGAGGAAGTAATGAGTAATGTAACGTTCGCCAGCGGATATGTTGTTTTCTCCACAATAAGCTAGTCTGTTGTAGAGCGTAACCTGCAAGCAAAGCAATCTACAGAAAAAACTTTCGTCGGAAACGAAAAATAATCTTCGGAAAACAAAATATTTTCTTCCGAAAACGAAAAACAGTCTTTGGAAACGAAATATTTTCCTTGCAAAGACGAAGAATGATTTTCGGAAAATGAAAATAATCTTCGGAAAACAAAATATTTTCTTCCGAAAACGAAAAGTAATCTTTGGAAAACGAAATATTTTCTTTTAGAAAAACAAGAAATAATTTTCGGAAAACGAAATGAAAAAGGTTTCTTCTGGGCTCTTATGGGGTTCCGTACTTTCCAGAGTTAGTGAAGCATGCACTTTTCGTTTGTTCGTAATTATTGTACGTACATCAATTCACGTAGACTATGGAAGTATTACTCAGACGTACTTCCATCGGTTGACATTGTTCACGATAAGCAACGAAAATCTACAAATATTTGGGAATATGGCTTCTTCCAACGAACATGCAGAAGGAGTGTTAGTCGTGGAAAACACACTGGGGAAGAAAGATGACATCAGATTTGTTCATGGGTGAGCGATAGTTACATTCTTTTTCCAGACAATTCTTTTTGTGATAAGTAGGAGTAATGTTTCCTCTCATACAATATTGCGTATACAAAATGTTCTTACGTTGCCAGGGCTTACAAGTAGCCCCCAAGTTTGGATTCTGAAGTATTTCATTAGTATGTTGAATTTAAATAAGGAAATAATTTCGCAAAATAGGGTATGAGCATGGAAGTATTACCCTGACATCATGGTATAAGTGTGCACGTGGTCACTTCAGAAGCTACTTCGACTCGGAAGGCCAACGAAACTTAGGCCTATGAGTGTGATAATTTCGCTAAATGAACATTGCGGTAGGTTACGTAACTACTAATATAATTGCAAAATATAATGGGGAAGGAGAAGACGGTAGCGTTAAGGAACGGCAAATTTTCCGGTGCCTAGCAACTAGCAACCCTTTTATTCCTGGTACATGACGCTAGAATCTTATAACAAAAGAAGCCAGCAACTGCTTTGCAATCGATCAGATTAACTGGCTATTTCATTTCAGTTTATGTATTTGTTTTTTCACAACAGCAGATAGACACATGAATAAGGTAAAGTTAAATCTGATTTACATAAACAAGAATTGTGAATAAAGTGCTCTAAAAGATAGGAATCTTAACAAAGTAGAACACTCCCTGTACAGAAATTAGCTGAACTAGCTAAATACAAAAGAAGGAAAAAACGAAATCTATCAATAAACTTAACACAGTACAAAAGTAATCAAAGGTATTTGAAGAAATAGCAAAAAGGGCAATCAATATTCCATAATGCTCTGCTGAATGTATTTTCTCTCAAGTTTAGGGGGTAGACCACAGCCTTTGAAAATGGAGGGGAGGGAATTCCAAACTTTGATTGCACATCGGTTCGCAGACTAAAGTGACCAAACTTTGTGCGCCAGGGGTGGTGGATATGTGCTGCCTGTTGGGTGCCATAAAGTTCATAGCTTATATAGCTATGAACTTATTTCTGTGGAAAAATCTGCAAGAGAAGGCGGTAAGGTATGTCTTAAAGCTTTGTAGGCAAATCAAGCAACATTCAGTGCATTCACTCTGACCAAATCCTTCAGTTTCAAGAGATCAAATATTCGGAACTAAGGAATATATGTGATCACGGGAGTCAGCTTGAGCAATGTGGCTAATATAGCTCGTTTTTATAAAATAAACAATCGATTTAGGTTTTTATAGTTGGTTCCAGACCACATAATGGACCAATACGAGAGGTGGGGAACAATCTAGCTTTGATACGGGTTTTAAGAATGGGATGGGGAAGAATATACTCTAATTTTGAAATCACGCCAACATTTCGAGCTATTGTATTTGACAGTGTTAAAATGTGGTGATTCCAAGTAAGCCTAGAGCCAATGCATACCCCGAGAAATTTGGTGGAATCTACCTTGTTTACTGCTTTACCATTCACTTGGAGACGCAAAGTGAACGTTGTGTACTAAACAATATAGTTACTTTTATCGGCATTGAGAGACAACTAATTGGGAGCGAACCACTTACAGTATTTGTAAAGTTCTTTACAAAAAAGGAATACAATACACTTATATAATCACTTTCAAAGAAAATAGAGGAGACTTGTCAGTGGTCATTTACAGA